>CAEFZX010019340.1:0-47790 GCA_903066825.1 Alfaro cultratus | reverse complement strand
CTACCATCTATCTCATCAAAAATATCATTTATCATTATATTAAAAAGAATTGGACTACACACACTACCTTGTGGGGTACCATTCTCAACAACATATCTAGTAGAAAAAGCAGACCCAACTTTAACTTCTATTTCTCTACCGAACAGAAAATCTAAAACCCAGTTATAGATCTTACCACTTATGCCAAGTTTTTCCAATTTAATCAATAATCCATCTTTCCATAACATATCATACGCCTTTTCTATGTCAAAGAACACAGCTATCACCATTTCTTTATTTGTTTGAGCTTTCCTTGGACTTCCGAGTCGCAAGCGTTAGCTGTGTTCCCTATATTCTACAAAACATCTTCAAAGCAGCAGTAAGTATTTCTTCTTTTCAGAAACGTTATGGCAAAAGATTATTTGATAGGTCCTGTTAAACTATTAGAGCTTAACAGCTCTTTTTATTTTTGGTAATATAGTTTAAAGTACAAGTTTACATCACAGAAAATAAATACATGTTAAGTCCATTTTGTTTAAAAGTCTAGTTCTTCGTTTGGAGGTTTGCATTTGTTGTTGTAGGCATTTGTAAAGGAGTCAGATTTATTAGGGTTTCCCAATGGGCTAATAAAATTCATAAGAAGTACCTTAATAATTATCAAAATACTAGATTGCCACTAATAATATCAATAATAAATAGGAAAGTAAATTTAGTTAATATAAGCAATGTTATTGTTTTGAAGGACTGTACAAGAATGTACACTTCTTGTATCTCTCTAAGGAACAATAACAAATGTATATTCAAAGACAAAACCAATGTTTAGAGTGAAATAGCACATTTCAATACAGATTACAAAGTGATGTGCAAAAGAAAAATGAAAATCATTAAACCAAAAATGTTTATGCAATAAATAAAAACAATAAACTGGTGTTTATTGTGAATGAATACCAGTTTATAGGCAGTAAACTGGTGTTTATTGTGTAAAGGAAAAATTCTAGCTTTTCTTTACAGTAGGCATAAATTATGCCTATGATTTATCTGAATGTATTGGCTTTTGCTAATCATTTTCTTTGTAGACATTTTAAAACTTTTTTTGTTAAGATCTTGGGAGTTCCTTCGCAATTGCTACGCAATTAAAATGTTAGAACTTAAAAATGCTTTTTTTTAAATTAGGTGAACTTTTCAAATGGATTAAGATTTTGGCAATAAATAAAAGTAATCCCCATGCCCAATAAACTAACAAAATGTCAACTTTCACCGCACAAATTGAGGCATTAAAACTTGAATAGGTACGGCGATCCAGTCTGTTTGTGGAACAAACAAGTTTATGGAAAAACAAGACGTTTGGTGGATGTTTGTATTCAGCAGAGGGCGCTCTAGCTCAAAAAAAACACAAAACTTTAAGCACATTATTGTGCAAACTGGCTTTCCTTTACAGTAGATTATTAGTTTACTGCTATATATCTCATCAACTTGTCATCTGTAATTATTTGTTAAATTTTTTCATCTTTATTGTCTATAAAAATTTAGATATTCATAATCCATTCAGTAAGATTTTCTGTTGTTTTTCATTCTAGTGGATTTTGCAAGATAATATTTACAGGAAGTTTTAAATAGGTTTTGTCACCTCATGTTCTCCAAATAAATGGAGGCACTAATCAGAATTTTATTCAAGATTGAGAGAAAACACATTGAACTTGATGTTTACCAACAGTTAATTTATTCCAGGTTCTAAATTTTCTCCCCCCTCAGGATTTAAAATTGACGTCTTATAACTTTGGGGCAGTTAAAGTACATTTTAATTGACTAAAACATCAGTTTACTTGGCTTCTGTAACTGGCCTAATGTTTGATTCTATGTGATATTTTTCATAAAATGTGAAACAGTTGTTTTTCCTAGTTAAATGGGGAATAAATACATACATTAGTGTGAAATTACAATGTGTCATCATAGCCTAAATCAAACTATTTTGTTTTACTTTAAACTCCAACACTGAGTATAAAAAGCAACCAAAACACCCTGTAATAAATGTTTGTATTTTTAAATCTGTTCTAGGTTGCTTAGGTGTTTCTTGATAATGACTTTTACTGACAATTCAGTGCATCATAATAATTGTTTCAATTGTGATTATTGCAGAAACCTGGTGGAAATAAAAATGGACTTCTCAGAACAGAGGTGAAGTCAAACAACCCAGAACACACAAAACATTATTTTCCCTTCCCCTCTTCTGCTCTGTTTGCTTCCTTTTCTTTTTTTACTCTTACAGATACACACACATTTAGTATTTACTGTTTTCTTTCAAGGCAGCAATACTGGGCTAAGAATTAAACTCAGCGAAATGAATTTCTGCTGTTAACTTGATGCCTGGGGTGGCACAGATGCACAGCAGCACTTGGTGCGTCAAGTCACGGTTTGGATTCACTTCCAGAGAGCGCTTCAGGGAGACTCAGGGGGAACGAATTTATGTAAGAGAATGAGACTTTAAAGAGGAAGGAAGGATGTAAACTAATCGCTGATTCTGACTGAAGTGATTCTCCAGCTCTGTGAGGATTCACCGCAGAAAAGGAGATTTTATTTGCATAGCACATTTTCAGCGACAGCGCAATTCATAGCTCTTTACATAATTAAAGGGAAAATTAAACGAGAAATATGGAAAAACTTTACATTGCAGTGGCAAAGCAAAGGAGAGAGATGAAAAACAGACAACAGTTTATGATGTTACAGTTGTTGTTAATAGAAAGCAACTCTAAATAAAATTGATTTTTAGCCTTGTTTTAAAGCAAAGGTCTGAAACCTGCAGCTCTTTGGACCTTCCACAATGGCTAAAAATTATATATATATAAACTAATAATATTAACTAATAATAATAACTAATAATATTGAGCATAGATTTAGAAACAAATGCAGTGTTTAGCAATTTTACTGTTTTTTTCTTTTAATAATTTAATTGAATTTCCACAACAGAATGACAGTAAAGGTATAAACAACAATTTATATCTAATTTTTTGTCATTAGGTTGAAAACAATTAACTTTCTTCTTTTGCCAGTATTGCCATCGGTATCTCTTTTTGCAAAAAATAATAAATAAATAAAAATAAATAGTTTTTCTGTATATAAACCTGAGAAATAAATCTAAAATGGTGGTTCTTTAAAATTACAAATGTTCCATAGTAGATCAAAAATTTAAAAATGGCTTCTATTATGTAACATTTGTGGTGCTAAATGAGTTTTACTTAGCTGGACTGGGGCCAAAAATGGCTCTGAATGGTAAAGGTGTATACCCTGGTTTATAGGAACGCAGTGTTTCAGCTTTTTTACAGTTTTCTGGAAGTTAGTTCCAGGTAGAGGAGCATAAAAACCGAATTCTCAGTTTTGGTTCTGGTTCTGGGGATGCAGAGTAGACCAGAACCAGAACAGATCTTTTATTTATTTTGGTGCTAAGCTGTTCGGTGATTTATGAACTAATAAAAGTATTTTAAAGTCTCTGAGCTACAGGGAGCTGGTTTTAAGGAGGTTTTGTTTTCTATTTTCCCAGTTTTAGTGAGGAAGCAAGCAAGCAGCGTCGTTAACTAAATTATGTGAATATAAATTAAAACTTGGCAGATGATCCAAAAATTTTAATTATATCGATACCAAACTAGTATCGGTATCAGATCAATGCTAACGTGATAAGACTAAAACTTTTGTTTCAGATCCCTTTTTGAAATTTCATTTTGGTTTTGTATTCTAGTTTCTCAGTTAAGCCAGAAAAAAGATTTTGCTTTGATTTTCTCTCAGATTATATATCTTTTGCACTTTGTTTATTTAGAAAACAATGCACACATTTAGGTTTCTGAATTCGAAAGAAAAACCACAGAAACACCTGAATGTTAGAAGTTTGATGATTGGATCGATACCAGCATATGCAATATCTCACTCTTTGTCCATAAAATATTTTAAAGGAATTATGTAATAGATGCAGAAATTAAAATTTAAGGTAAATCTTACCTTAAATTTAGGTAAGAAAATAACTTTCCAGTGGCCAGAATTGATTTTCTTCAAATTCTTTTTTAATATCTAAAATTCATATTCCATTTTTCCCCCTCCATAATAAGCAGCTTTATATCAAAGTTGATCCTTTATGACGGTTTGTTTTCGCCGCCTGCTGTGGAGTTTGCATTTTTATCTTATTTCTGCTCAAATCCAGCAGAAGAAGATTTTGCTTCAGGAGGTAAATAACACAGCAGTTCATATTTATGGCTGATGTTTGTGAGATTCTGCATCTGTTTGTGGACCGCCTCATGTTTTATTTCTTTTTAAACCCACACACCTTATCTTCATAGGACAGGGTTTAGCTTTGGTACGCTCAGTTAAAAACCTGTGTATCAAACTAACATGATAACATTGGAATGAAACAAAACATTTCCAATTTTTTAAAGTGAAGGTTTTTTATATCTGTGCCTCCCGTCATAAACAGGATTAATGTTTCCAATTAAATTTATGCTTAAACGTCTCAATAACCTCTAACAAAATACTTCTAAAATTGCATTATTGTATGCTGAACAGTAATTTATTTAAGTAATTCAGTTGAAAAAGTGAGAAAATGCAGATTATTTACTCACAGAATGAAATGCTTTAAGTGTCTGTTTCTTTCCATATTGATTATTGCGTTTTGCTGACAATAAAACCCAAATTGTTACTTTTTCAAAGAATGAAACTTTTTATGTAAGGCCAGTAAAAAAAAGACTTTTAATGCAGAAATTGTGTGTCAATAAAAAAGAAGAGAAAACTGCTGTTCAGCAGACAGTAAACGTTCCCCTCACCGAAGAGGCCAAGCAAGGTCTGCTAAAGAAATGTCAGTACTGAGAAAAAGTTAAGTGGAAGGAAAAAGTGGAACAGCATGAGTTGAAGCAACAGGGATAACCATGCATGTATATTTCTGATCATAAATCCTCAACAGAAAGTTGAATCTTATTTTGTTATATAGGTCTAATTCCGCTAAACACAAGATTTTACTCATTTAGATTTGACACAATTATCAGCTTTTTAATTATAAATAACCTTAAAGTTTCAGTACATTTGTATCTTTGTTTAAAAAAATAAACGTTTAAATAGTTTCAGCTGTTTTTCTGTATCGTATCGGTATCAACCAATACAAAATCTCAGATATCAGTATCGGTATCAGAAGTGGATCAGTGCATCTTTACATAAAACATGATTTCACTTTTTGAGCAAAATTACTAAAATAAATTAGCTTTTCGATGAAATTTTCTTAAATTTAAGCAGATTTGCACTTTTCAGGTTCTAAACATTAAAAGTTAGCCAAAGTCAATCTCCAAAAGTACATCCTCCTCCTGTTATGCCTCGCCCTTTTCTAATATTGTTTAGAATAAAATAGCTGCCTCCTATTTTGTCGACACTCTCCTTTGAAGAAAAAGTAGATTTCTGAATGAACTTGAAGACGCTGGATTCTCCAGGTAATGAACAGTTTCCTAAGCAACATGAAGTCGAAGAGGTTTCAAATATTGATTTACTTTCACAAAAAGAACAGAAAACCTCAGAAATCTAAAGGCTTCTTCTTCATACATATTTATCATGCAATGTAACAGCTTCAAGTATTGATTTTGAAATTTTAAATTTAGAAGAAGATGTGTTAATTTGGAATCCATCCTAATAAAAGACTTATACTTTTCCTAATTTAGGAGAAATAAGAGAATACCAAACCGGAAGTTTGTTACGTCTTTTTATTAAATAAGTTTTACAAGATTCTTTTTTTTTATTAGTCAACAATAGCATTACTTATGCTCATGTTTACATACACATAAAGCCACACAGCAGTGAAAAAATAAAGAAAATCGATTTAAATGTGTTTCTAATTTCTAGGAAAGCAGATTTTGGGAGCAGCATGCAGGACATCAGATATGATCATTTCCTCGTTTATTTCAGTTTAAGGCTTTTATTCACATGATGAGCAGGACGGCAATGAAAGGAGCTGCAGTGGAATCTGTTTTACAAAGGTGGCCCTGATGTGCTAGGATCAAATAAAAACATTTAAGCAGTTAAAGTAAATCTGTCTTTGTCAGCTTGTAAACTACTTTGGAAATCCAGATAAAAAAAAAAAAAAAAGTCTTTTCCTCTTTTTGACAATGATATAAAAATCTAAAAATTATATCTGGTTAGCATGTTCTAGTTGTGTATATAAAATCTAACTTATCTTAACACAAATCAACTTTTTTATTCACATAGATTGAATGAAGTGAACCTGAAGGCAGAGAAAACACAAATTAACCAAGCAAAAATTGCAATCGATCAGTTTTCCTCTTAATGGGTCTGATCCGTTATTATCTGCGTTTCCATTACCAACATGCGCGAAACTTTATTGATATTCCACTGATGTCAAATTTTGCAATTGTGTGTTTCCATTTGAAAAGAAATGCAATTAAAATCACGCATGAATAAGTTTGTTGAGGTGATAAGTCATTAGAAAATTATTCGCCTTCATCCTCCTACCACTTCCTGTCATCATCTTCGTCTTTTCCACCAGTAGCTTTCGAACATGTGATGAGAAAAAAGTGGTTCCAATAGAGTTTTGTGCAAAATACACAAAAAATTAATTCATCTGACTGCAAAATCTTTTTATTGAAGAACATGAGTTTTAAGCAAATTTATTTTTGTAATTCCAATTTGCACAGTTATATGGTCAATGTAAACACAGCTGTTGAAAGATTAAATGCCTTTTTTGTGTTTAACTGCATCAGAACTGAAAACATGCACTACATTTGATTCTCTTTCATGTGTTAAAGTCCTTATTCTCCCACCACACTACTTTGTTTCTACCTTTGGTTTATATGCCACAGGAAACGACGACGTCGTTGACACGATTTGATCATTAACTAACTTAAGATACCACAGATTATTTGGACTAGTTGAAAATTTTAACTATCAGACCTGCAGCTTCAACACGCCATGTACTATTCAGCTAAAAGTTATTCATACCCCTGGCTGATTTTACTTTTTTTTCCGTTCAAGCAAGACGCTTGTTTCTAGAAGTGAGACAGGCATCTTGCTAAAGATATTAAAACAGTATAAAGATAGGTCAAATTTGAAAATCAATTAATTTATTAGTTCATTATGTAGATTTTATTAACAAGTGGCATGCCAAATTATTTATACCCTCCTGAACAATCAGTGGAAATTATAGGCATTGCAACAATCACATCTCTTTATATGATTCCACTGATATTTTGACAGTTTATCTTCAGTGATGAGATCCAAGTCTTTGCTTTTAGAAGGCCTCTTTGCCATAACGCTAATCTTGAGCTCAATCCACAGATTTATGTGTAAGTGTAAATGTAAATCAACCAAGGGTATGACTACTTTCGGTTTTAACAGATGCTTGACTCACGTCAGGATGCTGGATGCTTGAAACTGCCGGCTCAACTTACTTTTTGATTACTTTGGTTTATAATTATTTAACCACTCACACTTTGGACTGGCAGCTGACACAAAATATAAAATAAGAAGTAAAAATGACATCACCACAAATGTGATATAGCCAGTCAAGACACAGTTGAAGAATGCAATTAATTTCACACCCTTGATCCAAACACGCATGCACTATTCAGAACTTGAGCAGATTAGAAACAACTCACATACTTCAAAATCAAATGAGGACTTTATGTTCCACAAAATCTCCTTAATTTCCTCACAATTAGGCAATGTTACACCTAAAACTTGTTTCCAGAATCCATGAAAACCACAAAAAAATGGCAGCATAAAAAAAAGAAGAAAAGAAATTGCTCTAAATCTGAATCAGCTGGTTAGATCTTAAAAAAAAGCAGAAAATGGTGCAATGATCATACTTTTGTACACTGCAAAAACACAAAATCCTACAAACATTTCAGCAAGATATAGGAGCCAGTATAAAGTCGATAATTCCTTAATATTGATGAAAAAGTACTACTTCACTTATAACAAGACATTTTTCCCATGTATAAGTGAAATAATCTTTACTTTTTCATCAAGCGCCTATATTTTGCTGAAAAGTTACTTGTAAGTAAATTTTGTCTCATTTCAAGTGTACTAAGATATTTACTAGACCAAAAGTACTTGGTAAGATTTAATATTTTTGCATTGTGTTTGTTACCAAAGAAGTTTCTTTTTTAATGAATCCTAGTTGTAATGATAACACATTCACACAGAGGTGTTCAAGTCAACAGGGAGTTGTGATTTTAAGTTGAGAAACATTTTACAGCTGCACGTTTACCTTCTTTCTTATCATGTGATCTGCTGTGTCTCTGTGTTTCCTCTTTTACATGAGAAACAAAGTGTCCCTGATCCAGCAGTAGCACCACTGTCTTAGTTTTTAGTCCTAAATGTCTGTTGGATAAAATAAAACCGCCAGCAACCTTAAAGTGAAGTAAACCTTGAGACAAACATAAATGTCAGTGGTAAATCTATTCAGGCTGACTCAGACCAGTGCAGATTTGTCATTTCAGTCCTTCAGGATTCCACAGCAGCTCATTGCAGTCCTGTGGAGTTGCCATGGTGTTCAGATTGAGTAGGAAACAGGTTACATCAGGTCTTTTCTAGTGTTTGAAGCATGTGTCCAGAGCTGTCTGAAAGTCGCTCTGTTAAATGAAATCTGTTCCTGGTTTGGCTGAGAGCTGACTAACTGTCACCTCGGTGTAGGTGGATCCCGTCAGGACGCAGGCGGTCGTCTGCGGAGCGGTCACATGACACAGCGCTGCATTTTCGGTGCAGTTCAGACAAGCCCCGTAGCTATCCTGTTGACCATTTGAGAACCTTGTGGAGGCACTCGTGTCCTTGTTGCGCTGTGGAGTGAAGCTGAATCGCTCCTGCGGCGGTGGACTACCCCTGTAGATCATCTGTCGCAGTGTAGACGTGTCTCTACATAAACACTCGCGGAAATTGGGCTTGCACAGCAGGTAGACCATTGGGTTGTAGATGGTGGAAGACTTGGCCAACACTGCGGCCAGGGCGAACACAACAGGAGGGACGGTTGTGGCGTCTCCGAAAGCAGCCCACATCGCTACGACAGCGTAAGGGGTCCAGGCTCCCAGAAAACCAATGCACACTGCTATGGACAGCTGTGGAGAACGCAGCAATACAAGCAGAAAAACAGACAGATAATGACCTACTAGATTGGAAAACTATTGAGCTTTTTTACATTTTGTCTCCTTACAATCACAAACTTCAGTTTTATGGGGATTTTATGTCATAATACATCACAAAGCAGTCACAAAAGTCTTTCCTTTCTGGTTTGTTTTGGCTTTAACAACATTTAGCTTATGACTGACCTAAAATCCTTTAAAATACAGAAATCCAAAAACCTAGGCAAACATTTTGTTTCAGGGAATTCCTGTGGCTAAAATATTTAGTAACTTTAGATGCCAATTGATTGCATTGCATTTAATAAATGTAAGTGCAAATGCACAGAACATTTAGAAAACCATCTATATAATCTACCATTTCATAGTAATGCACTATTTTGTGTTGGTGTATCACATAAAATCCGATTTAAATCCGTTATAGTCTGAGGTTGGTTTCACAACACTTTAACAAAAGCAAATATTGATTCTTTTGTCTCTTCTCTGTCATTTTTAATGCTGCAAATGTAAAAGTCATGACAAAAACAAGCAAGTAAAATCTACTACATCTTTAAAGGGGACCTATTATGCAAAATTCACATTTTGCACGTTTTTATACTTTCATTTTGGTCTCGGCTGCTTCTAAAAACATCCAGATTGTTCAGAACAAAACCTACCTAGTAACTAGCCCGAAAGGTTCCATCAAATTTGTTCAGCCGGTTTTACCAATATAAGCAATGCATAATGGCTACTGGAAAAGACAAGTGTTTTGTTGTTGACCGAGGGTGTATTCTCACCAGCCCTGTTTAGTCTGCCTTAGTCGAACTCCAGTTTGTTTGTCTAGAAAGTCTGGTTCGTTTGTGGAGGTGTGAATGTGCAATTGAACTTTGATTCAGACCAAACAGAACTCTAGTCTGCCTAAAAACCAAGGTCTCTGTTCAGTTTAAATGAACTATCGCACTCCGAAAGCAGGACGTAAACTATAGCACATGGCAAACAAAGGCAAGAGTCTAGTGCTAGCAGGAGAAATGGCTTCTGGTCTTTTACTGAAGACAAAAGAGAAATCCAAC
Source organism: Alfaro cultratus (assembly GCA_903066825.1). NCBI lineage: Eukaryota > Metazoa > Chordata > Actinopteri > Cyprinodontiformes > Poeciliidae > Alfaro > Alfaro cultratus. The sequence goes on along the minus strand of CAEFZX010019340.1, from coordinate 37,652 downwards.
AACTGCTACATTTTTGTTTAAATTTTGTGAAGAGGGAAGTTGCGCTCATTGTCTTCTTCTGAAGTTTTGTGTCATTTCCTTCTGTAGTTCTTGGTACAGCTCCTCCACAGGCAAGGAGTTGAATAGGGTTTTCAATTAGTTTGGATCATTTGACTCAGTTGAATAGGCAAATCGCAAAGCAAATCGCTGGAGTTGAAAATTGAAGCAAATTTGGTCCCAAATAGAACCGAGTCTACTGGACTATCAGGTGTGAAAATATCCTTACCATTCAGTAAACGGCTGCTGCATTTTTGTTGGTTGTGCAGGAGGCTGTAGTTCTTCTGCTTTTGGGTCTAATTCAGGGTCAAAGATATTACGGTCTCATCTGTTTCCAGTCATTTTTATGTGTGAGTGTAAAGTTGAGTTTGGGGGCGTGGCCAGCAGCTTATTTGGATTTAAAGTGACAAGACGCCCTAAAACAGCTCAGATTAGGCAGAACTGAGCAAAAATAAAATCTAATTATCAAATAAAATTAATAAACATGCTTTGCATAGCCCATAGACCTATCCTATCCTGTTCATAATAGGCCCCCTTTAAGTCAACTGCAAAACCATGAACTCGGTGTTGCCTCTGCATCAATGACAGCCACATCCTCTGACCTTCACTATGAGAGCGTGTGCATTGGTGGTCTTGGTCTGGGGTGACACATGCTGCTGAACCGCCTGACGCGATCCCCGCACGGTCAGCAGAATGAAACTGTAGGAGAGGAAGATGATGGTGCAGGGCAGTGCATAGCAAAAGATGAAAAGGCAGACAATGTAAGTCAAAGCTAAAAGCTCCTGGTTGGGTGCGTGCCAGTCAATGCAGCAGGCCGTGCCGTAAGGTTCAGCGCTGTAATGCCCCCACTGTGCCAGGGGCCCCACGGCAAACACAGATGCGTAACACCACACTCCGGCCACCAGGAGGCGTGCGTGTGAGGGCGAGAACTTGTTCCCTGTGAGGGGAAATATAAAACAGACTTTACTAGATGAGAGATGAAAGTCTACAGAGTTAAAAAACAATGTGTTTGTTGCATTATTATGTCCTCACCATAAGTAGGGAAGCAGACTTTAAGGCAACACACCAAGGAGAGGGCAGTGAGGTTTGTCAGGCTGCAGAGACCAAACAACACCCCACACATGGCATAAAGCTGGCAGGTAATTTCTCCAAAAAGCCACCTGCACACATGAGAAACGAGATGGAGATATTCCTGCTGCTAAAAATCAATTCCACTCTCATAATGGATCTCTGCTGGGGATTAATGGCTTCTTAGATTAAAATTAGTTCCAAATGATTAACTAATAAAGGCCTTTTAGACCTTCGTTTAGTGTTGTAGTTTGGCCGCCATCCACCAGAGGGCGCCGCTGGTCATACCAAGGCGGTTAATAAAAACAAAGATGGAGGCGGCGCCATAACAGAAAAGAGAAACAGTCCAAACAGAGTCTGGTGTGGGACGCAAAATGCGCTTTATGCGGTTCTGTTTTGAAATAAAAACACTCGACAAGCTTCTTAAGTTTAGTTGATTGATAAAATCAGTCAACTTTAGATTAGTTCAGTAATTGATAACTTGCATCCTGTTTTCTGTTTTATTTTTAAAAAAGATTAAAAGTGGGAATCTGAATTGTCTGCGTTCTTCCTTTTTAATTAAAATCAACTTGTTTACTGAAAAAGACAGAGATACCTGTGCGAAAAGGCCGACGGTATTGCCAGTGGAAACAGAGACAGCGTCATCCCAAGGTCGCTGATGGAGAGGTTGATGATGAAGAACTCTGCTGGTTTCAAAGTTGATCTCTTGTGAAAAGCAACAAGCAGCAGAAGGCAGTTGCCTATGAGGGACAGGATACCTTTGGGAAAAGGGAAAGAAAAAGCGTGATGGCGAAAAGATGAAATGTCAGGAAAAATACCAGCATGGCAAACATCGGATCATTGGTTGACTCACAAAACAAGCTGTAGACGGAACCCATGAGGATGTCGTGCTCCTTCGAGATGCTGGAGGCAAACAAAGAGGCTGCATCCGAAGCATTTCCCATCTAAAATGTTTACACACAAATTAGATAATCACAAGTAATGCTTTAAATGACTGGAGAATTTATTTACTGGAACTCTGCAGTAGATTGCTGTTGAAGGGATGACTGTAAGCAGTGGAAAACAGTCAAATACGGTCATAATAACAAACATCTATTTCAAGCTGTGGTTTAAATTGTTTCAGTTGAAACCAGAAGTTTACATACAGCAAATAAAAAGACACATCTAAGTTTTTTTTCCCTCTGTCTGAAGCTAAATCAGACCAAACGTCTCTTGTTTTGGTCTGTCAGAATTACCAAAGTTGTTTCTATTTGCTAAATGTCAGAAAGTTGAGAATTTTTTTTTACAAAATCTCAAAAGAAAAATTCTTGCTAAGTTTTTCAACATTTAGCAAAATAATTTTGGTAATTCTATCCGACCTAAAACGAGAAGTTTGATCATCAGATAGTGAGAAAAAATGTGTGTCTTTTTAATCAGTATATCTTTGTGTCTGGTTTCAACTGTTTATCTGGTTGTGAAATGATTTAAATTCAACTTCAAAGGTTTGAAAATACAAGAGATTTCACGATGTCATTAAAAACCAATCACACACAGTAAAGGATTCAATAAATTAAAAATATCGATATCCGTAAAAGTATTGGATCGATTCAAACTTGAAATTTATCTATTTTTGTTTTGTAGTTTCTCAACTCTAAATCAGAAAAGATTTTCTCTTGATTTTCTCTCAAATGATAGATTTTTTTGCACTTTGTTTATTTAGGAATAATGCACTCCATATTTCCATATTTCTGTTATTTATGTTATTCTGTAGACAAATTCTGTTTTAGGTTTTAAAAGAATAGCTTAATGGAAAACCATACAAACACTTGAATGTTGGAAGTTTGATAATATATCAAACATAAATAATGAAAAGCTTTATAGATTTCAATCTCGATGCAAAAACAATGTCTTGCCAAGTATTTTTGATCTAATTTCTAGTGAAAATATCTTATTGCACTTGAATTAAGACTTACAAGTAACTTCTTTGCAAGATATTGGAGTTTGTTTTAAATAAATAACTACTTAATATTGTTAAAAATAAGTACTAGTTCCACTGGTAGATTATTTCACATGGAAAAATGTCTTACTATAAGTGAAATAATCTGCCAGCGGAGCTAGTATGTTTTTGCCACTATTAAATAATTATTTGCCTAAAACAAGCTCCAATATCTTTCTGAAATGCTACTTATTACTTTTGTGTTAGTTAATGTCTACTACTAGACATTGCATTAGAAACTAGACCAAAAATACTTTGTAAGATTTTATGTTTTCGCAGTGTATCTGTGATACTGGCCTTGTATTTATTTGTTATTGGGTCGATATCAAAATATGTAGTATCTACTTTCTCTGCTGCTTTGTTGGTTCTGCAGGTGATTCTCAAAACCCTCAGCCTTGGTTTCATTTATCCAAGTAACTTTGTACCAAAACCTAATCTTTGCAAACCCAAGTTTTGCTGCCATTTTATTTGTATGAAGAGACTTTAACAATGGGAACATTTTCAAGTGTACAGAGAAACATGCAGAGCAACACATGAAGGATGAAATAAAGAGTATCCTGAATGAACAGATTGGCTCAGAACTCCACGATGACTTCACTGCTGATGACATTGCAAGGTGACGCTTCGAACACTTGGCTCTTTATCAAACCTCTCTCTGTCTGATGAGGAGTCAAGCGTTTGAAACGTCACCTTGCTGCAGTGAAGTGGTTTAATAAATGAGGCCTTCTGCAGCCTGAAACCTTAATGTCCGTTCAAAACCCTTCAGAAGTTGTTAAATTCCCTTTTTGTCTTAATCTTCTTAACTTTAACATGTTAACAGAGTTTTAGATTTTGTTCTTGGATGTGATCCTCACCTAATTATTGACCAGATTGAGGTGCAACAACAGATTGCATCTCTGATGTTATTGCTGACATCTTTCCTTCTTGGCATCATAACAAACATTTTTACGTTTCAGACCAACAAACTGGTGACACTGATGATGACGTGGTAATTAAGCTGCAACTTTCTCACCTAAATGCCATGAAAAGGTGTGAAAAGCTTTTTAAATTTTGGCTTCTGTTACGCACACAAAGGTGATGTGGGATCTGTTTTGTGCTTCGTACACTTCAGGTTAGCTTAAGTCATTCATTTGGTAGCGTTCTGGGTTTCTAGTTGGGATTATGAAAGGCGACAGAAAAGATACAAAGAATATTTAAGAACTGCACGTTGTTGAGACGCTGAAGGAGGCAGAAAGCGTCGCTAAAATGGCTGACAGGTTGGATGTTTATGTGGTTCGTTAAGCTACATAAAAACAACTAATTGTATGTGGAAAATGGTAAATGTTGTACTGCAGATCTTGCACAATTGAAGCACTTTAAAAGCACAAAATCCTACTAAGTATTTTGGTCTGTTTTGTAGTGCAAATATCTTATTACACTTGAAATAAGACAAAACTAACTTATAACTTTTCAGCAATGTGTATAAGCTTGTTTTAGGTCAATATTCTATTAATATCTATGAAAAAGTTCTTGTTCCATTGGTAGATTATTTCACTTTTAACATAGGAAAAATGTTAATAAAGTAATTTCCAATGCAGCTAGTGCTTTTTCATCAATATTAAGGAATTATTAACTTAAAACAAACTCCTATATCTTGCTGAAAAGTTACATATAAGTTAGTTTTGTCTTATTTCAAGTGTACTGCAATGTTTGTACTAGAAACTAGACCAAAAATACTTGGTAAGATTTTGTGTTTTTGCAGTATATAAACCCAGGCCAGCTGGTTTTACCAGTATGCACTGTACAATGGCTGCTGGAAAAGGGAAGAGTTTTGTTGTTGTCCAGAAACCACTTGCTGCATTCTTGTTTATTGTGCAGAAGGCTCTACTAATCATTTTCAGAGATGTGCAGTTGTATATATTATGCATTTTTAAGGCCCCAATTTAGCTTTATAGACTCACCTCAGGACACTAGATGCTTGAAACTTGTAGTAAGACTAATAAATGTCAGAATAATTGTTTGCTGCGTAAATTTGACCTTTGACGATTTCTCGACAGCAGTATTAAAATGTGGTCCTGACTTATTCCTGTTTTGTGAGTTTTAGGAATCGTCACACCCCTTGAAATTGGGAATCTGTTCTGTGAATATATTCCCAAAGATATCCTGAGGTATCAGTGGTAACAGTTTGACTTAACTCTTCAGCCTTTTCTGTGCTGCTCTCCTGCTGTTTGTAACTCAATATTTCAAACCCACACAGTCAGATGGAGGAACAAATGAAAAAAGATTTTCTTTGAATAATGACAAAAAGAAATAATCCCTTGCAAGAGATGAAAAGTCGTTTTTGTTTTAAATCCAGATGCACTCGACAGGCTTGACAGATGGAAAAAAATGACAAAACCTGCACCTTTTAGCTCTTGCAGCAAGTGCATGTGGGACTGAAAACAAAGCGGCTGCAATAATTAATCACTGTTCTGTTCAAATCTCTGCTGAAAAGTCGGCGGATTCTCGAATGTTTCCAACAGGAAATGTTGATCCAACATTTTAAAATGATCAAAGAAAGACTGTTCAGCCTCAACGAAGAGCTTAATATAGTATTAGAGGAATCCTGATCATTTCTACTAAACATCCATTCATTTAATTATTTATTTCAACAGGTTTTTAAAAACAAACAATCAGTAGGACAGGAGAAAACATGCATTTATAGTGGAGAACAAAATAATTATCTTAGCACTGTTTTCTGTTTGAAAAGGAGTAGGAAGAAGTAAACACGTATTTAATCTGATCTCAATTTAATGAAATATATGACTTACAGACTCAGTAATTATAAAAAAATTGTAATTAAAACCATGTTATGGTAAGTAAAAATACTTCATAATAAAATTACTCAAATAAAAGTAAAAAGTACAGCGTAGTAAAAATATATTTTTTTAAGAAGTTACTCAAGTAAATGTAAGTAGTTACTACCTACCAACTCTTTGCCAATGTACAACATATAAATGCTTCATAATCTGTTATATGACAACAGATAAAATAAAAAACAAGTAATAATAATAATAATAATAATAATAATAATAATAATAATAATAATAATAATAATAATAGTGTTATGGTGGAAAAAGTAACAGAAGAAATGAAGGAAAAACTAATTCTTCATTGGACTCCAGTTTGATTCAAACTCGTTATTCGTCGCTTCGCTCGGTGGATGATTGGCGGGAAAAAGTGAAACTCGGCGGGAAAAAGCGCAGCGGAGAAACCCGGTTCTGATCCTGGACACGTGGTTGGTTCTCCAGGACCAGAAACCCGGTTCTGATCCTGGACACGTGGTTGGGTCTCCAGGACCAGAATCCCGGTTCTGATCCTGGACACGTGGTTGGGTCTCCAGGACTAGAATCCCGGTTCTGATCCTGGACACGTGGTTGGGTCTCCAACCAGTCGTCCAGTAGGGCCGGCAGGAGGAGAACCGCACAGGGTTCGGTGCCAACAGGCAGTGAGACCTGCAGAACTGGGTGGTACTGGTGTCACTGGTTGTCATGGTGACAGGAGGCAGACCAGGAAATGTTTGAACTGAGATTTTCTCCCTTAAAGCGCTGAGTTTGGAATAAGAGGCTTCCTTCCTTCCTTCCTTCCTTCCTTCCTTCCTTCCTTCCTTCCTTCCTTCCTTCCTTCCTTCCTTCCTTCCTTCCTTCCCTCCCTCTCTCTCTTCCCTCTTTCCCTTCCTTCCTTCCTAACTCCTGACTGAAACATGGCTGTTCTTCTCTTCTTGTATCATCATTTTGAAACCGACACTAATTATGTTCTGAGTCTTAATATTTATGTAAATGTGACATTTTAGTTTTTTTTATTATCAATAGATTCTCCATAAATCTGTTCCTGCCTGTGGATTTATTCTACTTATCAGCTCATTTAGTGTTTTTATTATGTTGAATTAAAAACCTTTTTATGTTAGGTGATTATTTTCCATCAGATGTTTTAACCTGACAATGAATTTAAGGTTTTCTTCAGAGTTTCTGGATTATTTTCTGCCAAATCTGCTCAAATTATTAGCTGGATTTTATATGATTTTTATTAAATGTGTTTTGTTGATGTTTTATGTTCTGCAAGACTTTTTGTGAAGCTCCTGAACAATTTCCTTTTTTCCTGTCAAAGGAAATTTCTTTTAATAAGATTTAGAATTTTAATTAGTTTTTATTGATGTACACATAATATTTGCTATAGATGGTAAAGTATTTTTATCTGTGTTTTCATCTCATTTTGTTTGTGTTTGTAGGCTTTTATCTAATTAAATCATTAATAAAAGAGACAGTAATAATAAATTAAATTCTAAATTATAATGTTAATCATTTCCAGGTCATGTTTATATGCTTTTCTAGTGTAGATATTTTTGATTACATGTTTTTATTTTATATGAGTTAATTATAAATAAATCATATTCTAGGTAGAAATACAGAAATCTCACTGATTCTTTAGACAGTTTTTTTTGTAAGATTATAAGTTAAAAATGTGTTTTCCCATTTACAGATATTTCCTATTTTGACATAAACAAATACAAAAGCAACTTTTTATTTTGTCATTAGGAGGAAAAGTTTGTCTGATTTAATGTGAAAAATGAAATTTCTGCTTCAGCGTTTGCGATTATCAAAAACATTTCCTGAGTTTCTTTAGATCAGAGTTTGATGAGTTTCTCATATTTTATGTTGTCAATCAGCTTCAAAGCAAAGGATTTATTTCTTCTAATAGCATTTAATTCACGATTTAAGAAGAAGGACTAATTACTTGTTCACATCTGGCCTTTTTCTCCTCATCAATTAAATCACCATTTGAAAACCACTTCCTGTATTTACTCAGTCTTTGAAATGATCTGATTTTAAGACAGATTTAAGCAAAGTGTGTTTGAGATTTGAGGAACAAAATGAAGCTAAAACTCATCAGTTTGCTGAACTCCACCGACGATCTGCAGAGGCACATTTCATGACAGAGCAGCTATGATGTCCAGTTAATTAGTTTCCCTCTGTGAAAGAAGAGCGCTGACCTCCAGATGGTGACACCAAGCATAACCATGCAGTGGCTGCCGGCTGCGCGTAAGAACCCGTCGTTTCATTCCTGATTGGCATCCGCATCGCTCCTGAAACACGGAAAACGCCGCGGTAAACGTCTTAAACCGATGCAATTTATTCCTGTCGTCAGGATGACGAGTAATCTGCTCTGCGTGAGTTTGCAACAAGTCTCGTGTCGTTGATACTGTGACATTTATGACGGCACTGAAAATAGGACTGTCACTCATAGCCACTAAATGTCTGAAATAAGCGGCCATTTAAAGGGCTGCGAGTCAGGGAGCGAGTCAGGGAGCGCGGCAGTAAGCGGCCATCTGCAGGAAAATCTGTGTCGGGGTTAAAGGTGACCTGTTATAGTTTCTTGAACAGGATACGGGTGATACAAAACATGATCTTAACATTTCTGTTTGCACAGAATCGTTCCTAGACAATGAGATTTTTGTCTGCTCTGTTCTGCCTACTTTGAGTTGTTTTAGGGCGTCTTGTCTCTTTAAATCCAAATAAGCTGCTGCTGGCCACGCCCCCAGCACAATGGTTACAGATGTGCAGTTATACAACTGTACATCTTTGAAAAGCATTAGTAGATCCTTCTGCACAACCAACAATAATCCAGTAAATGGTTTCTTGATGGAAGGTCAACAGCAAAACACTTGTTTTTTCCAGCAGCCATTGTACAGAGCATACAGCAGTAAAACCAGCTGACCTAGGATGCTGCACTACGAAAACACAAAATCTTACTAAGTATTTTTGGTCTAATTTCTAGTACAAACATGTTAGTATGCTTGAAATAAGATTGAACTAACTTATATATAACATTTCAGCAAAATGTATGAGCTTGTTTTAAGTCAATATTTTCTTAAAACTGATGAAAAGGTGCTAGTTCTACCGGCAGATTATTTTATTTACAAGAAGACATTTTTCCAATGTTATTTGGAAGTAATCTGCCAACAGAACAAGTACTGTTTAAACTTTGGTTCCCATAAGGAAACATCACTTTTAATTTTTTTAGTTTAGAGTTGAAGGCGTTACAGGTATCATTGATTTTAGACGCACTTTTGCACGCATGTCTTGTAAATTGAAGACATGCATGTAGAGCGGCCATACTGAAAAGCGAAGCTACCTTACAGGTTGTAACTGGGGGTAGTTGGAGTTGCTCCCAGTTTCCCAGTGGAAAATCCGACTCCTTCAGTTAATTTTTTAATCTGAGAAGTTGTGTACAACTGGAAAGGAGCGTTAACAATCAGAAGGTTTTTGAAACCGCTCATTTTCCAAACACCAAAACACATGAACTTATTGGGTGAGTTTTTTCATTTTATTTTAGTGCTTGGGTTGTTTTTAGAAGCAGTTTAGACCCAAATGGAAGTACAAAAACTTACCAAAATATGATTTTTGTACAATAGTTCTCCTTTAAATTTAATTTCTACCATCGTATTTTTTTACCTTTATGGCCTTAAAGTGGCGTCAGCGACAATATCACTGATTGTATTTGCTTAAATAACAGCAGTGATTACATAATGGTGGTAATGGTACAGTGTGTTCACTGACAGCCCTCAGAGTTTGCGCCTTTGACATCTTGTGTTTGTGTTTTGGGATGTTATGTGTCACACTGCATCTTTTACGCCTGGTTTAATTGGGCTTCCTGGACCCCCAGGGCACCAGCAATGTTTTCATCAGACCTCTAACATTGTTACGCTTTTTGTGTTACTTTTCACAATTCATCACAGTTTCCAAAGCACTAAATCTACAATTATTTTCATTTCAAACTAGCTGCTGTTTTTGTTTTGACAATCACATTCAACAAAGCAGCCGTTAAATGACTAATAAATACTACCCCATTGATAATCTAGCAGGCTTATAATTCACAGCGATATAAAACGATGTAGCAGGAAGTCGTTGCAGAAACATGTATGGTTTCTTTGTGGCGTGTCCCCCAGAGGCCGTAGAGACCTTTGAGAGATTAAAGCTGACTGTGTTCACCCTGCCTGCCTCTTCAACTGAGAGGGACTGTCAGTGACAAGCAAATGCCATAACTGTATAATATTCACACAAAGCCTGGGCAGCATGACGGCGCCGTCGGAGGCGACTCCTTCCAACATCGGCACCCGTGCTGCGACATAAATTATATAATGTCTGAGGAGAACGATCACATGATGCACCTGAAGTGTTTAAGATGCAGAGCTTGACATGATCTAATCAGACTCTAAATGAGTTCCCAGCACGGATGGATTCACCTTTGGACATTGATTTCTGCCATGTACAAAACAGAACTAGTAGCACCGGCTACCTCTTTGCTGCTGCCTCAGGCTGCCTTTAATATGAGATTTATTAATGCAGGTTTTTAATTTTCTTTAATGAAATGATGGGAAAAACTTACAGGAAGTCAGATATTTAAACACACTCCTCACTGGTGTGAATATTGTGTTGAGTTTGGGGTTTTATGGATTTAATTCAAACCTTCTTTTCTCAAGAGGAATTAGTTTATATCAAACTCTGCTGAGTAGGGCTGCAACTAACGAGGATTTTAGTAGTCGATTATTGATTACATTACTCATTCTGGCAATTATTCTGCCAATTAATCAATTATTCTGATGATTCTATCAGTTAATCTAACGATTAATCAATTATTCTGTTATTCTGACAATTATTCTGATGATTAATTGATTATTCTGATGATTAATCGATTATCTGGATTAAAACATAATTCCACCTTCTGCAGATTTTCATTTAAGCACTTAATGTGAAGTTAAATTTGTTTTACAATTATTTAATAAAAAAAAATCATGTCAAACAAAAAAATTGTAATTGTAATCAAAACTTTTGGATTTGAAAAATTATTTTTTCAAATAAAAAAAAAAACTTAGCTCAATCAAAAACGTTTTGAATTGTAATAATTTTTTTGATTGAATAATTGTGACACAAATTTAACTCCATAACTCAGCAGTAATTATGCCAAAATATGGGGGAATATTTCTGCCATAAGTCGAGAGAACACATTTTCTGTCTGAAAGCAGGATTTCATGTCTTTGTTCTCAAAACTTTTAATACTTGTTTGCTTTCAAACTGAAAATATAAGCACAAGAATTAAAAGTTTTGAGAACAAAAGACATGAAATCCTGCTTTCAGAAAGAAAATGTGTGCTCTCGACTTATGGCAGAAATATTCCCCCATACAAAAACTGCAAAAAATACATAGACATTTGAGATATACAGTATGTATATTAAAAAACATTTGTCTGTCAGCTGAGACAAACATGGAGCGATTTCACTCCACTGAGAGCTAACGACACAGCACGGTGGTGGCAGGATCATGCTGAGGGCTGTAGAACTGACAGAAAAGGTGAAGAAGAAGCAAATTCTTACCAGAAAAAACAAATAATTAAAATTAACTCTAACTAGGACTTCATTTAATGATTATTTTAATAATCAATTATTCTATCTAGTATTCTGATAATTAATCGATTAATTTGATTTAAAAAATGGGCGCATTCTACAGATTTTCATCAGACTTGAATCTTTTTATACAGTTTTTAAAATACATTAAAATATGCAAATAAACAAATATTTACATTACTTATTCTGGCAATTTTTCTGATTAATAATTTTTTCTGCCAAGTAATCAATTGTTCTGATGATTATTTGATTATTCTATCAGTTAATCTGATTATTCTTTTGAATAATTGATTTCAATTCCTTTTTTAAATAAGAAAATAAAAACTTTATTACCTAAGATGCAAAAACACATAATTTCTTTAGTGAATGTTTTATTATTTGCAGATAAAGATGCAGCAGAAGTTTAAAAAATACGTCTGGTGGCGCAGGGGAAAAGCACGACCCACCTATTGAGGCCTTAGTCCTCGTGGCGGTGGTTCGATTCCCGGCCTGGCGACATTTGCCGCATGTCCTCCTGCTGTTTCCTGTCGAACTACTTTGAAATAAAGGCCACTAGAGCCAACAAAACCTTAAAAAATACATCTAACATCAGCATGTGAAAATCTGCACTTTCTACTTGACTTTGTATCAGACGGTGCGCAGATAATCTATTTATTTTTTCATTAACTGATTAATAATTAACTAGAAAAAGATGCTTATTATCAGATTTTCCTAACAGAATTTGAACCAGTTGAAGTTAAAACTATTCCATTAGAAAATATTCACAGATAAAGAGATTTTCTTTTAAACGTATTTATATAAATACACAACTCTGTAAACAAACTAAGAGCCAAATCACTGAACCCCATTAAAAACATCCTGGTTTTCCCACCACATATTGATTCCTGAACTCTTCTGAGTTAAAACATCAGTTTTGTTGTTTCTAAATGAATATGAACTTATTTTAAAATCAGAGAAATTGATCATTTTAAGTGATCTCTTGGTTGTATATGTGTATTTTCTTAAAGTTCTGGCTTAGTTGCTGCTCTGAGTGTGTCGTCGTTTCAGCTGCTGGTCTTTTATTAATCTGTCAGTTGACTGAACTAAATTAATTAACGGTTATTTCAGTAATCAGTTCATCACGATTAATTCAATTAATTGTTTCAACCCTATTTTAAACCCTTTTAAAATTAATTGATATTGTATAATTATTCAAATATAAACAAAACGCAGATAAAATTAAGTATTAAAACCCAAAACCGTGTCCTTGATTAGTATCACTGAAAATGACTTAGCAGTATTAAACACAGCAGCTATAAATATCTGTACAAGTGATTTTCTGCGTCTTTAAATTACACAAATCTATTTGAGTTCTTACATATATCCTGTTTCACGTTTCCTTCCTGCCTTTGCTTTGACAGGAATCCCTGAAAGTCGAAGGTGAATCACTTTGTTAAATAAAGTTGTTCCAGACTCTCAGGCCACACTTACTCATAACAGCCAAGCTTTGTCTACAGGTATTGATTTTCTGCTGGCAAGCCGAAGTGAATCCCACAGTTATGTATTTGTGCAACAACAACAGGCAGCTTATTTATGCAGGCAAACATTCAAACAAACAATACATGCCGCCTGGGATCGGGTCGACCCGGCTGCGTTGGAAACGGTCGACCATTGTGACGGTTTCCGCAGGCTGGAAGACAAACAGCAGCAGCAGCAGCTGCTTGTTGCAGAGAGGAGCAATCAGAGCGTCTCGTCACTAATCCTGCGCTGTGTCCCACAGTCTTCTGTCAGGTCTCTGACTTCATTTAATCATCAGGCTGAACAATCCCACTCCACTTCACTGAAACAAGCTGCCCTTCTGGAAATACGCTTTCATCCCAATCAGACACAAATCGCAGAAAATTCCCTCAAGTTACACACAATCCATGTTTTCAGCTGAATTGTCGTTATGTAAATTTTGATTCGAGGAAACTCAAAAAATATGAAATATATCAACATCCCTGATGTCTAAAGTCACCGTTCTGCTCTGGAAACAGACGCTGCTGCTTACCTTCCAGGGAGGAATGGCTTGTCCTCATTTAAACTCATGGAGGCCAGGTGGAGAGCCAGACATGGAGGAGAGGATCTGACCAGTCTCTGGGAGGAAAAACAAAAAACAGAAAAGACAGAAGAAGAAGAGAGGAGGGAGCAGGGGACCAATGTGAGGCTGACACTGAATCCTCCTCCTGAACGCCGACACGCACGTGAGCAGCCAGGTGGACGAGGGCTCGCTCCGTCTCGCAGCGTGTGCGCTCCTCATCCTTGTGGACACGCACCCGAGTCTAGCTGATGTACAACGAGAAGCTCAGAGTGAGAGAGGGAAGGAGGGCGAGGGAGAGGGATCAGCATAATACTGTGAAGGTCTGAGCATCACTGATGACTCAAAGTACCACTCCCCAACCCGTCTCAACCACTTCTCCTGCTTTTTCCCCTCACTTTGGTCATCTGTCTTCAAACACTGTTCATTAAAGGTGACCTGTTATGCTTCCCTGAACAGGTTAGGACATGTCTGTGCGCTATAAAAAACATATTCATTAAATTTTATTGCACAAAATCATTATAATTAAATTTTAGTCTATTTTGAGCTCCTTTCAGAATGAGCTGTTATAGGCTTTCCTGTCATTTCAAATCCAAATAAGCTGCTGTTAGCAGCTGAACTGAACGAATGCAAAAAAACACGCAATTATACAACTGTACATCTTTGAAAAGCGTTAGTAGAGCCTCCTGCACAACCAACAAGAATACACATAGCAAAAACACAAAATCTTACCAAGTATGTGTGTCTAGTTTCTAATGCAAATATCTTAATGCATTTGAAGGAACATAAAACTAACCTAGAAGTAATTTTTAGCAAGATATTGTCATGATATGTGGTAGAGGTGGTGAGGCAGAACACAGCGGACCCAGATTGACATGAACGATGGTGGTTTAATAATGAAATTACACGAACAATCCAAAGTCCAGGCAGCACAGCTGAGCGGAAAGGCCAAGGCTCCAAACTGGTAGCAGCTGGTAAACTATTAGACATCTAGGAACAGACTAGATGGGACAGATTAAACAGACCAGGACCGACAAAGACACAGAGGGTAATCAGGGAACAACACACACCTGGGAACAATCCAGGAGTAGACAGGACAACACAGAAACCCAAAATTAACGCAGCAAAACTCAAATCAACACAGAGAAAACCAAATCCTTACAGATATAGGAGCTTGTAGTCAATTATTCCTTAATCTTTATTTTTTAAAAAGTACTAGCAAATTATTTCACTTATAATATGAGAAAATGTATTGTTATATATAAAAAAAATTCTACTTTTTTAAGCAATATTGAAAAAATATTTATTTAAAACAAAGCTACGTACATGTGAGTTAGTTTAGCTTTAAGTCAATAAATCTTTAATATTGATCAAAAAATACTAGTTATACAGTTATAAAGTAGGAGAAGTGTCTTGTTATAATTGAAATAATAACCTAATGGAACTAGTACTTTTTCATCATTATTAAGGAATAATTGACTTGAAACAATCTGCAATATCTTGCTGAAAAGTTACTTTTAAGCTATTTAAAGTGTACTAAGATGTTTCCACTAGAAACTGAACAATAATTCTTGGTAAGATTTTGTGTTTTTGCAGTGCAGCAAGTGGTTTCTGAATAGTAAATCAACAGGTCACCAACAAAACTCTTGCCTTTTCCAGTAGCCATTGTACAGCACATCCAGCGGTAAAACCAGCTGACCAAAGGTGCTGGAATTCCGCTTGGGTTGTTGCTAGGTAACGGGCCGGAGTAGCTAGGTAACAGCTCAGTTTGGATGTGACTGAACTTTCGGAAGGTTTTTGAACGGCTCATTTTCCAGACACCAAGAAACGTTAAGTTATTGTCACATAAATGTCTGGGAGGTTTTTTTAAACACTTAGGATGTTTTCAGAAGCAGTTGAGACCCAAATTGAAGTATAAAAACATGTAAATGTGAATTTAATGTTAATGACCGTAATGCAGCGTCATTACAATCGACTTCCTGCTCTTTTAGTGCAAAAACCTTTTGAAGAAAAACATCAATGCTTTTCATATGAATCTCTTCACTTTGAGGTCAATGAGTTTCTCTTTTAATCCTCACTCATTCTGTTCTTTTCACTTCTATCTAAATTAAACTCTAGTGGAAAACTGGCGTCATCCTAACATTTAGCATCTGATGTTAGAGCATCTATTCACCCATCTTGAATGTAGATACCAACCTAAACAACACTTAGTCACAGCTGATATATATTTGGATTTCACGGCAAATTGAGTTTTATAATAAGGTTACGTTTAGAAATGAACGCCTCTAAACTGCTGTGTGTCAGATGCATTTTTATTTTCATTTATTTCCATTCCCTTCTTCCAATAGGATGATTGATTTATTAGTGCAGGGGTGTCAAACTCGTTTTCATTTTGGGCCACATCAAAAATCTGAATGTTCTTAAAAGGGCCGGTTGTGCAAAAATGCATTAATAAAACCAATTAAATTGTTAAAATGTCAATAAATAGCTGTTCCTTCAGGATTTTGTAATTGTTTTACTGCTTTTTTTGGGGGGGGGGGTGCAGTCAAAATTGCACATTTTATGGTGCCAATTTAAAAATGTTTGATAGGAATTTTTACGATGTTTTGCGCTAATGTATGATGTTAAATGTGACATTTTATTACTCAATGTTTTTGACCAAATTTAAGAAAATTTGCAGTGAAATCAGAAAAAAATGTGGAGATTTGTTGATTTTGTGTGAATTTTGTAGATTTGTGAAAAACTGAAGGGAATTATTTATGTAATTTGGAGTCTAGGGGGCCACATAAAAATCTATGGTGGGCCAGATTTGGCCCCCGGGCCTCGAGTTTGACACCTGTGTATCAGTGAGTTATAATGGTTTAGTTTGGATGCAGTTCCATTCAGACCAGTGGTGGATATGTAAATTATTTATGTTTTAAACAACATACAGAAAGTAACAGAGTCGCAATTAGAGCAGTTAGTGTGTTAGTGGCAGCTACTTTAGCATCTGAACATCAGGTAAACAGTAAGTGATGGTAAATAAAAATTAACAAGGTTAGGAGGAGCTTGCAAAAAGTATTCAAACCTTTGAATTTTTTCACATTCTGTCATGTTATAACCATGAAGAGAAATCTGAGCCAAAAGGCAAAGCTCCCTATTTACTGGTCCATCTGCTTTCCCACACTCATCTATGATGACAAGCTTTGGATAGTGACCGAAAGAAAGAGATTGTGGATACAAGTACCAGACAGGCCCTGTTTGGTCCGTTAGTCTAGAAGGTCCGGTTCGTTTGGGGAATTCTGATGCGGACTAAAAAAGCGAACTTTGTTCCGTCTAAAAACCTGTTGGTTTGGTTGAAGTGAACTCTGGTGCAGTTCGAATGCGTATTGTGGGTTCTAAGCGGACTTGAAACCGCTCCAAAAGCAGGAAGCAAACTACAGCGCAGAGCATTCTGGGTAAATACAACAACAACAAACCCTGTGTTTCTATCGCTAGACGGAGAACTGGTCAGTGACCGGTTACCAAAGACAAAAGAGAAAAGCTACAATCACTAAAATCTGACGCTAATCCAGTTTTGTTAATATTTCGCGCTCTGTCTCCTTCACAGGTTTTTGTGTTGTTTCCTTCAGTGGCTCTTAGTGCAGCGCCCCCTCTGGCGAGGAGGGGAACAGTTTTTTCAAAGCGTTTGGTTTGTTTGACACAGTGCAGTGGCTGAAAATGTAAAAAATGTTGAAACATTTTTGAAACTCAAGAATGTTTGAGTTGGGTGTTTTTTAGTGGTGTAAACATCCTCAGTCTCAGTCTGACTGTCAAATGCTTCTGCATCTGCTCGATTAAACACCCAATCTGTCTCATTTCTACTGATTGACTTATTTTCATTGAGCTCATTAGAAGAAATACACCAGCATCAATCTCATGTATGTAAGTTTTATTCACAGCTGCCATCTGCTGTCTTTTTTAGCTTCACATCACTCAGATTTCTTATCATTTCACAGCTACTAGGAAACCCCAAAAAACATAACTGTGTGATTTATGCTCTATTTAATCTTCAATAAATGTCTACAAAATAGAGGGTCGGTGATGAACATGTTTCAGTTTGTTTCCAGTTGCTGGAATGAAGAAATGAGTGGCTGTGCCTGGGGACGTATGGCTGTTCGTCCACTAATTGGACGGCTGCTGTGTCCTCAGTGTCCCTGAGTTATAGTCTGAATGTCTCAAATGCCTCCGCTGTGTTTATCGTGTGTGTGGGTGGTTTATCTAAGGCGCTCCATCCATAAATGTGAAGCAGAAACAATAAAACTGGCTCATTAGGACTTGGAAATCTTCAGCAACAGTTCAGCATATCAATCACTTAAACAGCATCGACTGTTTCCAATTAGCATGTGACGTGGAATAAGGAGCTTAATTCAACAGTCCATAACAAATACGACATTCAGTTGAGAAATAAAGTGTCATTTGCGATCAAACAGTAAATTCAGGCCTTTGAGGAAGGGCTGGAGCTGCACCTAAAGCGCTGTGTCATCCTACTTTATCATCGCCATCCATGCAGTTTGCTGGGAACTGCACAGCTCGCAGACTGACAGTCATGGAAAGCTGCTTAAGGGAGCGTGGCCTCACTGTGCCTGAGCTGTGCAGAGGTTGCAGGACTGTCAGAGCTGTAAAGAGCAACGCTGTCATATTAAGACCTCGGCCTGGCCCCTCATTTGGTCACTGACATGGCTGGGTTCATGAGCATATTTAGATGATCTTAGTGTCACAGCCAGTGGTGGAGAGCGGAGCTGATTCAGGGGCTTATTGGACACGATCGGGATGAGAGGAAGATTTGGGAGTTAAATATAACAGAGTTTTATGTGTGAAACTGTTGGAATTATTATTTTAACTTAAGAAAAACAGCTTGGAAATGTTCAAGGATTAAAAGATATCTGCTACAGTTCAGTCTTTTCCTGCATAAGACAATGTTATTTTATTTTGATTTAGCATTTCGACAGTCTTTGTATTTTGAAAGTCAACTACAGCTCTAGAAAATCTGGTATTGTTGCTTCTAAATTGACATGAATTTGTTTTCTGTGCATTATTTGAGGTCTGAGAGCGCTGCATCTTTTTCATTATTTTGACTCATTTTCTGCAAATAAATACTAAATTTGCTTGAAATTTCAGAGACATGTTGTCAGTAGTTCTCAAAATAAAAGAACAATGTTCATTTTACTCAAACGTATAAAAAGTAAAATTAGAGAAAATAATCATTATAAGAGGTCTTTTAACGTTTTTCCAGAGCTGTATAATTTAGTCCAGAAGACTACAGATTGTGTTCAATTACGGACCAAAGTTCCAATATTTTATCACCCAATTATCAGTCCAAAATATATCTGGGCTGATTAGTAAAACAATGGTCAATGATGACCAAAGCTGGGGTGATGACAGCAACAAGTTGGGAGTCTGGAGATAATCTCAAATGATTGCTAACACGTTTATTTCAGGTTGTTTTTATACCTGATGGTCCCATAGACTTGGTTAAAAACTGTAACATTTGTCACATTTTCAGCTGCGGTTTGCTTTCGCACTTCACTGTCAGACAACCAAGCTAATTGTAGAAGCTGTTCCCCTCCTCGCCTGTGGTGGCGCTGTTGGAGAAACAACTGAGGGAAACGACACAAAAACCTCAGAAGAAGACACTGAGAACAACTTGAGTCATGAAAATGTAAGCAAAGATGGAGGAGCATCAGATTTTAGCGGTTGTAGGATTTCTCTTTTGTCTTTGGTAAAAGACCACAATCCATTTCTAACGCACCAGACCAGAGCGTTTGGTTTATTTCTGTTTACCCAGAATGCCCTGCGCTGTAGTCCACTTCCTGCTTTTGGAGCGGGCTCCTGTCTGCTTGCATCCACATTACGCACTGAATCGCACCAGAGTTCACTTTAATCAAACAGATGCCTAAGTTTAGAGGCGAACCAGACTTTGCTTTTACACATTCATGCCTCCCAAAGTAAATCTGACTTTCCACGCAAAGGAACTACAATTTGATTAAACCTAACTAAACAGGGCCGGTGTGAACGCACACTCATTCTTGGAACTATTTAATTTAGTATGTTTCAAATCTGGACCAGTAGGGAATAATATTTTTGTCTCAGGGTTTTTCTTTTTTCTGTCTCCTTTTCTAAAAATAGAATATGTCTAATAATATGTGGGCCAGAGGATAATATTAATAATACTGTCTGTATTATTATTACTTCTGGTAGTGGTGATAGGAAAAGCAGAAATAGTTTTTATTTAATTATTTACCACTTTCCAATCTCCAGGTCTTAAGCTGTGTTGTTATGCACACTTGAATCACTTTGCCCTATATTATAGCAGTTAATTGCCCTTTTCTTAGTGTTATTGTATATCTAAAGCCTACTAATATATTTTTTTAACTGTTGCGAAATGGTTATAAAAAATTTACTAAGAAATCTGAGAATTTTAGTGTTAAAGTCTGAAATCCAGTAGTTATAACTTGCATTTCTGCAATAATCAATCCCAAAATGTTTCACAGTGCTACTTTTCTTTTACATAGTTTAAAAGACGTGAAAATAATTGGGTATTATTATATTTATATTTCAACCCAGGAGAGCAGGAAATGGATTACAAAAACCTCAAGCTGTGCAGAGTTAATCCGACATGATGCTGCAATATGATAAGCATTGCAGCTGGAAACTTTGTTCTACTTCCTGACCATAAATAATTTGACAGTAAAAGTCATCTGCAGATTAAAAACATTCTCCTTTTTTCTGTATCTTTTAATCCAATTAAACTTGTATACTGCCTGAAACTGACTTGGGACCAGAGAGACACTAGAAATATAAATGTCAAATTAGTTTCATGTCCAAGTCTGGTGCACAACATAAAGGGAATTATAAATGCAGTTAAAAACATGACAATACACTAGTAAAACTAAGAAAAAAAGTACTTTAAAGCCCTATGTAACTTTTATTTTTAAAAAAAGAAGTTTTATCCAAAAAGTGTAACTATGTTGTGACAGTATGTAATGAGACAGATAATAGGTGAAAAAATGAAGCTCCTCGTCTCTTATTCTACTATTACAGTCTGCAGAAACGCACCACTCCCCGTCAAAACAACCAATCAGAGCCAGGAGGAGTGTCTTAGTGCTGTCAATCAACCTCATGTACGCTCCTGAATGTCTTTATGGTGGAAATAGAGCTTAATGTTACAGAAAAACCCTTTATCTGGCGTCATCGGTGGCTATGCTAACTAGCCTTGTGGTGAACCAGCTGAAGCTTAGCAATAAGCAAGCAGGAGTGGGTGAGCAAGAGGGTGATTGACAGCGCTAAGACCCTCCTCCTGGTTCTGATTGCTTGTTTCTCACAGGGAGAACTGGGAGAAGGCAGAGGAGCTAAAAAATTTTTTCCATATGTGTCTAATGTTTTACTGTCACAACATGGTGATAATTTTAACAAATATGTAAAAGATACATGTTTTAAATAAAAGTTATATACATACTACGGCTATAAGAGTTTGGTCATTATATTCTCTCTAGCTATGACAAAAGCATAACTAAAAATAGAAAAAAAACCTTTAATATAGAGAAGTTCATTCGTCGTATAAAGGCTGTCCAAATGTGAATATTTACAGTGTAAGCAAGTCCTCTGATTTCTTTTTTACCAAATAAATTACATTGTGGCTTCAGAGACGTTCCCACCTAACTGACCAACAGAGAGAAATATCCCTTTGTCCAGGTCAAAGCAGTCAGCGGGTTTCACTGAAACGTCTCCTGGGGCTAATCCATAAAAACACTTCAACCTCACAGATAAAAATAAACATTGAAAACAGGACGTTTACAGACCTGATGTGAAAAACACTCAGATGATAACAAAGTTATTCTCTGTACTTTTCCAAGGGTAAAACATGAGCCCTCATGTATAAATCAGTGCTTTATAAAGATCATTAAAGTTTGTTATTCTGTACTTGGATAAAACAACAACAACAACAGAAGTGATACAAATAAATCAGTAGGACATGATAATTGACTGGAAACCTCTCAGATGGTCACATTCGCTGCATTTTATACCGTGTTATTTAACGTCAGTTACTATCATGGTGAATGAGCCATGATAAAAACTGGCCCGCCATAGTTTTTTACATGGCCCTGTAGACTCCACATGCCAAATTTCATCAATCAGTCCCTCCAGTTGTTTCTTGATTCCTTGATCACAGAAATCCACGCAAAATCTACAGATAGCTGCATTTTTCATGCTAGTAATAACATTTCAGTTTATTAAAATTTATTTTTTGCAAAAGTAGTCAAAAACATTGGACTCCGACCTGCAGGTGGCGGTATTTCTTACTTTTACTCCACTGCTGCCTCAGCCTTATAGTCAGTCAATGTGGCAGGTAACAAAAAGTCACATATTCACAGATGAGCGCAAATATTGCAGAATTCACTGTAAATATTTCTAAATTAGAGTCGTTTATTTAATCAGGTAAACCTGGATGTTCTATACCTGAAGAAGAACTTATACACTATTTGTTAATAGTTTAAGAGTTTCCTAATGGGTTTTATCAATACTTTCTTCCACAACATTGATGATTTTGATGCGGCCCAGAATGAAAATGACTTTGACTGTCGATCCAAAGATAATAACTTCAGTTTTGTTTCTGTTCAGATGGAGAAACTTATGAAAAATCCACATATGTATCCGTTTTAAGCATCTATTCAGTGCTTGGACTGGTTCTGTTCTTATTCTGTTTTACGTTTTTATGATTCATTTATTATAATGATAATATCTCGTTTTGTTTCAGCCGTGGCTCTGTTTCCTTTTTGCTTCTTCTTTGCATCCGTTCAGTGAGTTAGTCGGATTATTTTCTAAAACTCTGACATTATTACTGCAACTTCAGACTGAGGATAAATCCTTTAGCTCAGCTTTATATGTAACATCTCCTTGGAAAATGTCAAATCCCGGAGAAGTCCTTGATTTAACGCAACCCTATCCTGGGCTTCCTGGTTTGCGAGCCAGGTGTAATCAACTCTGTCTGTTCTCTGGCCATCACTGTAATGAGGACAAAAGCTGCACACTACTTTAACCTTAAGCTTCTGCAGAGGACATTATACAGGATGATTCACATTTTCGAAAGCTGCCGCCCTGTGTTTACGCCAATATCCTCTGTCGCTTGTCTTTGTGCCAGCTGTGCCTTTTGTGATTTGGGTGGAGGGAGGCGGTGGTCAGCGACGCTCTGCGTGTCTCGCAGGAAGCATAACTCCACCATGAGGAGAGAGAGAGACAAATTCACCAGAGCCATGTCTGCCCTTTCTATCCAAGTGTCTTGTTGGAAACAAAGATTAATGGGTTGTTGTCTGGTCTGGTGTTACTGTGAACCCAATCCAGACATTTGGGGAATACAAATAAGAGAGCACAGATAATTAGATAGATATCATGGGTCCCTTTTTTAACTGTGAAGTGTTAACTTTCTGTAGAAACTGTGTCTTTCCCTCAGGTGTACGTTTCCATCTCAAACTCGCTCATCTTTCCAGCTCCCCTAACAACATAAATGTGGAGTCTTTCACTTCCTGTCTGCTCTCTTTTCCATCCTCTGTTATTTTATTTCCTCAGTTAATATGCAGCCCATGTCCGGGGATAAAGTGTTTTCACACAACAGTGGACTCATTTCCCATGAAGATGTCATTTTATCACCTGATTGCAGAGCAGGAGCCAACAGGAGAGGGTTATTAGCAAGGTCACCTTTTACTATATTGCAGTGTCCAATGAGAGCCGTGCGTGACGTGTAACCAGAAGAAATGAGATATTGGTTGTCTTTCTTCATCACCTTGGCAATAATACAAATTTGTAATATTCTTCTGGCAAGCGAGCTTTGTCCCTGTTGACTTAATTCTTGGAAAGCGCTGGAGTATTATTTACTGTCAGCATTGATCCTCATGAAGCAAAACATATTAATATGTCTCTACTGCCCTCTTGTGGTTCTGTTGAACAGTTAAAACCTAAATAGAGATGTTTGACTCTGTAACGAAGTTCCATGTTTAGTTTGCGTATCAGAAAACACACCTTAAAGCCAACTGCCAAGCACGGTGGTGAAGGAGTGATGGTTTGGGGTTAAGTCATTGAGTCAACCGCGTCCAACGACATGTCCTCTGACCAACACATGAAGCGTCACCCAAATTCAAGTTGCTGCTGCCAAAGATGGTGTTACAAGCAATAGATTCATGGAGTGCACTTACTTTTCTTCCACATGTTAAATTAGCTCTAACAGCCGCCTTGTTAATATCGACACTTCTCTCTTCGCAGTGGAGGACGGTTGGTCATTCTGGGCGCCGAAATGGCGTATTACACAAGTCACGGGTAAACATTAGCAGTTGGGTAAATTGACTTGTAAACCCAAATATGGCTTTACAAGTCAGTGGATTCATAGGGTGTACTTACTTTTTTACACACACCTTTTGTTTTTAGCTTTACATTATGACCTGATCTGTTGCAGGCTTCTGTACAATCAATGTAAGATGACGATGTTACATCAGATGAGATGATGAGTGACTACTGTCTTTTCACCAATTGTTAGAAGAAAAACAGAAATACTCCAGACTTTTTTGATTTTTTTTTTTAAAGGAATGGAGTTTAAGAACATTTACAAAAACAACCAAACTCTCATGATGAGTTTTTTCTATAGAGAACGTAGATAAAGAGCTGAAGAAACTGGCGGTTTGGTGAAACGACGTTTATTTAACAAATCCATACAGGACAGCAAAACCGCGTGGACAACAGTAGGATCTGACAATGTGTGACTGAAACAAAAGAGTATCTATACTTATTTATACTCCGCGGGCAAGTAGATGTACAACAGGTGTAGAGTTGGGACACCTAGATACAGAGAAACTGAAGGAAAATTAACTTTAAAGATCAGGATCACAGAAATAAAAGTCAAAATAAACAAACTAAACCCAACGTCCAAAGAATTGTTACACAAATTTTTTTTTTGCATATATATATATAGAGAAAGAGAGATCATAAGAAAATTCAATATAAAAACAGAAACATTGTTAAATGATTGTTCATCTAAGCTTCACACTCACAGATTCATCCTTCAATCACGCTAAAAAATTGTAAAAAAAAAAAATTATTTGTCATATAGCACCGTCATGAATGAAGCAATTTCAATCACAGATAGCTGCCTTCTTTTTTCCCACTGCATATCATGATAATATTTATGTTTCAGTGCAGGTTTAAAGTGGACCTATTATGCAAAATTCACATTTTTGCACATTTCGTTTTTACTTCCATTTGGACCTTCACTGCTTCTAAAAACAGGCCAACCATTTTTTAGCAATAATTAAATGCTTTTTGGTGTCTGGAAAATGAGCTGTATCAAAAACCTCCTTGCCTAGCAACCTCAGACGAGTGCAGCCCCGGTCTCCTAGCAACCCAACCCAAGTCTAGGCTCGTTACCTAGCAACCCAGGTGGAGTTCTAGCACATTTGTTCAGCTTGTTTAACTGCTTTATGTGCTGTACAATGGCTGCTGGAAAAGACAAGTGTTTTGTTGTCAACTTACCATCCAAAATCCACTTGCTGCATTCAACCATCACCATCTACAGTAACTCTTTGAAGAATCTTGAATTAATATGAGTTACAGCAACATTTCATTTTCATTTGGGATCAAAAAAGCATTTGTGAATCTTGTTGGTTGTGCAGGAGGGTCTACTAATGCTTTTCAAAGATGTACGTTTGTATAATTACGCATCTGTTTGCAGCCATTTTCACATGTGAGTGTAAACGTTGAGTTGGGGGGCGTGGCCATCAGCTGATTAGTTGGATATAAAGTGACAAGAGGCCATAAAACAGCTGAAAATATTCAGAACTGACCACAATGAAATTTGTTTATCAAAAACTGATTTTGTGCAAAAAATGTGATGAACATGTTTTCTTACGCCCATATACCTATCTTAACTTGTTCAAAGAAGCATAATAGGTCACCTTTAAAGGTTTCAGCGGGAAAATATTAACATCCCTACCGATTGAACTAATTCAGAGTGAATGTGTCGCCTCGTTTGGTCTCTGAGCTCCTCGTCGGCTCCGCCCTCACGGTGCAGTTTCTCAGCTCGTCTTTCAGCTCGTACAGCTGCTGAGCGTGGCTGGACAGCGTCCCATTAACCTGCAGAAGAAGACTGCTGGATTGTTTCTCCAGCTCCTCCCTGATTCTCTCCAGATCCTCTGCCAGGTAATTCAGACCTTTACATTGATCTTCCACACTGGCAACGCGCCCTCCAACCTCAGATACCTCCTTCTTGACCACCATGGCGGTGCTCCGGCACCCGCGGACCTCCTCCGCCAGCCGCTTCTTCATGTCCTGCAGCTCAGCTTTGAGTCGGGTCAGCCTGCGCTCGCCTGCCCCCAGCATGGAGGCCTGATGCCCGACCAGCTGGACCACGCCCTTCATCTGCTTCGCCAGGCGAAGCTCTCGTTCATGCCAGGAGCTGTTGGCCTCTCCCACCTGATGGACCACTGTGCCCAGGGAGTCTTGGAGACTCATCAGGGTGTGGTTGACTGAACGAACATTGAACTTAAGAACCGTAAGCTCTGCCTGAAATGGAGGACCTCTTTCCGCGTCTACCTGCCTCTCCCTGGTGTTTAAGATCTTCTGCAGGGTGAAGTTCAGACTGCTCAAGCGGTCGTTCTGCAAGTCTAAAACCTGCTTTATGTTCTGCTCAACTTCTTGGTTTTCACCCGGCCCAGCAGCATCTCCTTGGGTGGCAAGAGAACAAGGAGAGGAGCAGAGAATCTCCAAGTTGTTTAGGTGTTTCTGCATTCGGTCTACATCAAGTTCAAGTCTCCCGCGGAGGGACTCCAGCTCCGTCTCCAGTGTTGGAACAGCATGGCCTTCCAGCAGAGTGGGGGCGGTGGCGTTGCTAAGCTCCTCTAGAGCCGTCAGTAAGCGGTCCTCTAGGTCTCGAAGCTTGCCCTCCATTCTGGCCTCCAGCCTCCACTCTGCTGCAGCTTCTTCCACAGGATCTCCACTTCTCATCTGCCCAGTCAGGTTGAGCTTGTCTTCAACATACCAAAGGCGGCCCTCCAGCATCGCCTCTATGTGGTCCTTGTGACCGCTGAGAGCCACTCTCAGGTGCGTCTGGGACTGGTTCAGGTCTGCCACGGATGTTTCCAGATGGAGGACTCTTTCTGCCAGCTCACCTGATGGACGGATCTGCGACTGGATGTTCCCCAGCTCGTCCCTCAGCTTTGACATGCTTTCCTCCAGAGCGCCTCTCATCTGCTCCTGCCGCTGATGCTGATCCCTCTGGCACTGCCGCCGCTCAGCTCCAACCTTCTCCCCGCAGAGATCCTCTGCACTCTCAACTCGTTTCTCCAATCCATCGAGTATTTCCACCCTGACTGCACTCAGTTTAGCATCCATCAAACTCTCCACACCTCCCCTGGTTTTATTTGAGATCATCTTCAGGACTCCGTCTTGTCCCTGTACCGTTGCTCTGAGCTCCTGCAGCTCCATTCTCAGCTCTTCCACCCTTCCACTCATTTCTGTGAGGTCTGGAAACATGTGGCTGCCATCGAAGCCCTCCATATCGAGATCTCTGGCAGGAATTTCCACAAACCCGACGGTGGGTGGGTTAGACGCTGTAGCGGGAGCAGCAAGAGGCGTTGGAGCAGCAGAGAGCAGCGCTGACAGCATCCTGTTGGCATGGTCTCTCAGCGAGGCTCTCAGGCTGTTCTCCAGTCCAGACACGGTTCCCCTGAGTGTCTGCAGACCGTGGTTCAGATGTCGCAGGTCCTCCTCTATTCTAAATATCCTCTCCTCTGTCTCACTCCCCAGAGCCTGGCCTATAAACAGAAAATCAGACAAGCTCATTTCCAGGAAGAATGTGTAAGTCAGAGGTGTCTAAACTTTTGGTCAACAACTTGAGTGCCAAAAAGAAAAGTTTTTGTACCCACTCATCAATAAACAACACATGCAATGCTTTAGATAAACTAATAAAGTAGTCAGGTTTGTTGTTGGAAATGTGCATGTAAATGATTCTAGATGCAAAGCTTAAAAAGGACTTTTTATTACAAGAAATTTCAATGTTTTTTTCTCTACCAATTAGAAAAAAGAAGGACAAAACTGAATCATTTCTGAGCAATAAAAAGCACACTCCAAGCACTGATTGGTCTAGTTTCTGGTGCAAATATCTTGGTACACTTGAAATAATACTATACTAATATATATACATTCCTTAATATTGATTAAAAAGAACTAGTTCCATTGGCATATCATTTCGCTTGCAACAAGACGTTTTTCATGTTATAAATGAAATAATTTGCCCATGGAACTATTATTTTTTCAGAAGTATTAAGGAATTATTGACTTTCATATCTTGCTTAAAGGTTACTTTTATGTTTGTTTTGGTTTATGTGAATTGTTCTAAGATATTTGCACTAGAAACTCGACCAAAATACTTGGTAAGATTTTGTGTTCATGCAGTGCATGATTTAGATCACTATTTCCTTGCTTGCTTTAATCAAGTTTAATAAATTAATTAAAAGCAGATTTG
This sequence comes from Alfaro cultratus, assembly GCA_903066825.1. Lineage (NCBI taxonomy): Eukaryota > Metazoa > Chordata > Actinopteri > Cyprinodontiformes > Poeciliidae > Alfaro > Alfaro cultratus. The sequence goes on along the minus strand of CAEFZX010019340.1, from coordinate 9,574 downwards.
TGTGCAAAGTCAGCTTTTGAGTAAAGGTCACTACATAGATGTGATCCTTGCAGAATACAGAAAACATGGTTACTTAAAGACAAAAGAATTGGTGTTGTTGCAAACAGTTTCTATTGTAAGAAGATTGGATAGAAAGTCTCCGTCTACATCAGTCATTTCTGAGTTACCTGTGATCTTCCCCTCTGGCTGTTCTTCGGCTGGAGCGGCCATTTCCTCTGGGGTAACATCCTCAGGTCTTTGGTTGTATTCCCCCTGGTGCTCTGGGTCGCCGTCTGTAATATGTGGCTCCTGGTATTCTGGTTCTGGCTGAGGTTCTGGTGGGTAAGGCTCAAAGGATGAGTCGGGGTAAGATGAGGATTTTGGCGGCCCAAAGTGAAGCAGTGGGTAGGAGCTGAAACTGCTGGTGTGAGATTGCTTCGGTTGACTCCAAGGGTTTGGTTTCATAGGTGGAGTCTTGAACATTTGGCCTTTGAACATGGGCCCTTGGTGCTGTGGACCCCCAAACTGTGGGCCTTTGAACATGGGCCCTTGGTGCTGTGGACCCCCAGACTGTGGGCCTTTGAACATGGGCCCTTGGTGCTGTGGACCCCCAAACTGTGGGCCTTTGAATGGTGGCATCATCCTGATTGGATGCTGGTAAATCTGGTGACCATCCATACAGTTGTAACCAGAGTACCCAGGACAACAGCGCCATTCCAGTTCAGTCACTGTTTTATGGGCTACCTTGAACGTCGGCTTGTAGAGCAGGCGATACCTGAGCAAAACATGGAGTTATCACTCACTTTGTCAAAGAGCTGAAGCCTCATATACAGCTCTGGGAAATATTGAGAGATCACTTAAAATGATCAGCTTCTCTGATTTTACTCTTTATAGATTTATGTTTTAGTAAAATGAACTTTGTTCTTTTATTCTATGAACTACTGACAACATGTCTCTGAAATTCCAAGCAAAAATTGAGTATTTATTAGCAGAAAATGAGAAATGGTGAAAATAACAAAAAAGATGCAGAGCTTTCAGACCTCAAATAATGCAAAGAAAACAAGTTGATATTCATTTAGAAACAACAAAACTAATGTTTTAACTCAGGAAGAGTTCAGAGATCAATATTTGGTGGAAAACCAGGAGGTTTTCAATGGGGTTCAGAGCAGTGGGCTCTTCAGAGCAGTATAATACAAGCTGCAGGGGATGCAAGTTATTGATTAATGAACTAATCTAAAGTTGATTAATCTTATCAATTGACTAGTTATTAATTGATAGCGGCCATTTTCTTAAATTTTCTCTTTTATCAAGAGGGATGACCGACTGTCCATAGCAGGAAGAACTAAATTTTTCATGAATTACTGGAAAAAAACCAAAACATATCATTAAATCTAACAAAACAGGAGTTTATAGGTTGCTAAATATTAAGATAAAATATGAAAAGAATAAAATGTAATGTATCTTGCTTATTGCCCTCATGTTTTTTCCCATCCATCATATTACGATTTTTCTTACACTTTTCGGTCACCACATCCTCGCCTTCGTAGCAAATCAATAATCTATTAATGATAAAGTGACACTGCTCCGGTCATGCAGCTCGGCTGGATAATGATGTGAAGCTTAAGGAGTTTGTTTTAGTGTTTATACATCAAAACAGAACCTCATAAAGTCCAACCCACACCGGACTCTCCGCCATCTTTGATTCTGTATCGATGGCTCCGCTTAAGCATGACCAGCGGCGCCCTCTGCTGGATGGCGGCCAAACTACAACACTAAATGAAGATCTAAGTGAACGTTATTTATCTACTGGAACTAATTTTAATTGAACAAACCATTAATCGGCAATTAGTCGTAAGTCGATTAGTTGTTAGCATCCCTTTGCTTTTGTCTACACTTACAGGAGAGTTGGACATTTTTTGGCCCAGGAACACTTGTTGTATTCAGCCTTCACATATGGTGCTGCCCCATCCTGGACGGTGAAGGACACCGTCTTCTCAATGACGTAGGCACAGTGGTTCCTTTTAAAAAGTGTACATAAAACATGACAAATGAAACAAAAACAGATGCCAGATCTAAAGTTTTACCTAAATTGTGCTGCAGTTTATTTCACATTGAAAGATGTGAACTTACTTGTGTCTGCTGGTTGGTTTCAGTTGCTCCTGGTGTGGACTGAGCCCCTCATGAATTGTGAATAAATTGGGGTATTTGGCTTCAACTAGTAAGAAAAACAAACCAATCACAACTGCAAAATGCATCATTAAAAAAAATAAAAAAATCAGTCTGAAAGAAAGAAAAAATAACACAGAAGACAAAGAACTATTAAAATCCTAGATATTTCTCTTCAGGATGATGAAATATTTTTAAATTACTTAAATCTTCCTTTGGGAAAAAAAGGCAGTAGAAATATTAGCAGCATAAAAAGAGGACTGCTGAACTTGATGCTGTTGAGGTGGACTGTGTTCGAGTGACAGCAGTCCACTATGGGCTTGAAGGACTTCAGTACGTCACTAATAGGCCCCCTGGAAAACATCTGCATATCTCCTCCCACCGGCCCTCCTCAGATGTTACACCACAGTGACAATAAACCACATGAAAAGAAGAAAAACACCAAAATCTTGAGTTATTCTCAAATGTGGGATGTTTTCCTCCATTAAGCTTTGTAGAAAATCCAGTTTTTATTAAACATCGACCCAGAATACTCCATATACCAGTCATTGCTGTGGCTGAACCCATATTAGCTTTTTCCCATGATGATGTCAGAAGGAAAAAATAACACACCACATCCTCAGGGCACAACAGAAGACCTTGTCTTAAAATGAGTAATTTGTAGCTATACTTAGCTTTTGGAACATAAAGACAATTTCAGGGGGTTTTTTAACATAAAAAAATACAAGTGAAATAAAGCATGTTTGTTTTAGTTCAGAAATATTGCGTTGTTTAGTGTAGCTCCTGTGAGCCGCTTTGTTTCTTTTACAACTACTGTAGTTACTATTGTGTAATTAGATTTATTTGTATCACAAAAGTCAAACACATTCAATTTATACACATAAATATATGCATGCATAACCGTATAGTTTATATGAGAACTGTGAAATTATGCCAAGAATTTAAAGCATCCATTGATATTGACAATCCTGGTAAAGATGAGTAAAAAGCTTTATTGCTGTTGCATGTAGAAAAATGAAACCTTTAATGTACGCACTTTAAAAAATATCTTTCAGAAAGACATTTCCTCAGGAAACCTTTTGGAAACAATGGTTGAAATTTAAAGAAGAATCTTTAGTTTCTATTATTCCATAAACTTTTTAGAAAAAGAAAAAATCTACATATGAAACTTGTTACATTTCTGGCCGTATTTTTATTCTCTTACTTAATTTTGTCAAATGTTTTAATCACATCTATCATTAGAATTAGAATTTTTTAAAATCAAAACAGGTCTCTCTTGTAAATGAGATATATTTGAATCTCAATTGAACAACCTGTAGAATAAATTTTAAAAAATTACCATACACTAATTCTACTGCATGTTGCCTCTTTTTTCAGGTTACATGGACTTAGCCTTGATGGTAATGTTGGTGTTTTCTACAGGCTGCCTAGAGAAAAGGAGGAACATCTTTTCAACTTCACACACCCAGAGAGCTTTAAACCTGACTTAACAGCAAACCTCCAGAGCAAACACTAACAAACACTCAGTGTTTAAGACCGTGACAGTGCACACCCAGGCCACACATTCATTCACAACACGAGTCTTTGTGCACTTTTAGGAAGTTCACCACCCAGAGTATAGAGAACAGGCCCGGCAGCCTGTTTGTTTCACAAAAAGGTCCTTTTCTACTGAAAAGCAAGTTGAACTTAGTCATATTTTAGTGCCATGCAGTAACCACAAGGATATTACTGAAAAATCTTTCCAATATTTTGGAAAATATTAATTTGTACCTATTTAAGATTGGGTCTCATACCAGTGTTGACATATTTTAATAAAATATTACTGTTTAAAATATGTTTAGCTGCAGATACAAGTGATCAAACACTAAGGATGCTATGCTATTGAATTTTACGTTTATTTTCTTATTTAAAATTAATTTAATTATTTGTTGTTTTAATGTATCTATAATATTGCATAAAAAAGTCTAAACGCTTAAATGAAAACAATCTGCAGAATGTGCCAATTTTTTATTTGATTAGTCATCAGAATAATTGATCACTGAAATAATTGTTAGCTGCAGCCATAGTGCAAGGTTGGGTCTCGTCTGGGATTTTCACATCTTTCAGATCCAAATGATGTGAAACAGAGAAAATATCCAGTGAGCAGCGGCTTTTTGTTTATGTCAGAAACCAGGGTAGAAAAGACAGATTGGTTCAAATTGATAATTGCTAAAATAACCACTTTGCATAGAACCATTTCTGAAGCACCTTCAACCTCGAAGCAGATGGGCCCCAGCGGTAAAAGGCTGCTAAGCGTTAATATGGAGGTATAGCAAATGAGTTTAGTATACAGCGGATAAACAGCACTAACAGCACATTTTAACTTGCAGTGACGTCAGACGTGAAGAAATGTATTAAAGTGCTTTATGGGGGAACCTAGTCAAACCAATTTTATTTATAAAGCATTTTAAAACAGTATCCACTGACAAAAGTGCTGTACAAAAATGATAATTACATTAAACAAAACATAAAAAACGTGTAAAAATGTTAAGAAAAAATACACTAACTTCCGGTGTTTAGCTAGTATATTTATGCTAGGTTCCGGTTGTACTCGGAACTGGGAAATTCTGACTTCCCAGTCGGAAAAATCAACTGGAATGCCGGATATCTCAATGGGAAACAGGAAGCGATTCCAACTACTCCCAGTTACGACTTGTAAGGCGAACTTTACGTTTCAAAATGGCTGCTCCTCACATCAGCAATAGAAAGAAGTGGCAGAAATATGTTGATTTTACAAGACACGTGTTAAATCAATGTCACATGTAGCGCCCGCAAGATCTAACCTTGAGAAAAAGTTAAAGTGGTGTTTGCTTATGGAGAGTAAATGTTAAAATTATGCCTGTTGTTGGTGTCGCCATGTTGAAATTCCGACGCTGTTGCTGCGAGTCTGACGTCATACCCAGCTCCGAGTTCCCACTTCTCAGGTTCACCGACATTACAACTATTACTACAAAATGTTAGCACCTTCTGCTGCACAAGCTACCTGTGTTCATTATTTAGCTGTAATCTTGTGAAGCAAACCAGTTTCCTGTCTCCCCGCCTCTTTCTCTTGAAAACACCCGAATCAGCTCAGAAACAAAACAGTTTGTGTTTATATCTTCTCCACGAGCCCTTTGGCCCTCTCCTCTCACAAACAAGCTCCCATTGTATGACGTGACGCAAGCTGCAGAGAGCTAAGCAGCCATGCTCAAAGCTCAGCTTTATTCTGCAGCATGACGGCGGCCCCACCCTGAGTTTCCTCTCTGTGACGTCACACAGTCCCAACTGTTCCTGCGCGGCTCACCTGCGCGTCACGACAAACCCTGGCCACTTCGTGAACAGGGCGAGGCCGGGTGTGAACGTGAGAGTCTGTGCAGCAGATGGAGCGCCGTGTTTTTGTTTGTCCCACTCCTTGTTTCAGTTTGAGTTTAGCAATAACGCTCCAGATTCTGAACCAGCCTGTTAATCGCTTTAGTTGTGGCTTTTTGGCAACACTTACCGGACTGTTGTTGTCTCACGTTCCTGTAGCACTGAGCAGGAACCAAACAACATTTAATTCTGCTTTTCTTAAAAAATAAAATAAAATTTTGGAAAATGCTTCTTAATTTATCAGTGAGTTTAAATCAACTTCTGGTGCTCTCCAGAGGGAAGATACAAAAACACAAAATCTTACTAAGCATTTTTATTTCTTTCTAACGCAAATATCTTATGTAATAAAATGTAATATTTGTTACTGTTAGTGACTGTATGTTGTTTTCAGAGTTGGGTATTTACATTTACTCAGTTACATCTACTTGAGTAACTTTTTGGGGAAACATTTGAAATTTTTTAATTTCTCTTTATTTGTTACTTTTACTTGAGTTGAAGTAATGCTGCTCTTATTTGAGTACAATATTTGGATGCTCTTCCTGCTTTTGGTGGTTTTTATGATGTGTAATGCCTTGTTGCTGAAATGTGCTATGCAAATAAACTTGATTGATTGATAGTACACTTGAAATAATGCAAAACTAACCTGCAAGTAACTTTTCAGCAAGATATAAGAGCTTGTTTTAAGTCAATAATTCCTTTATATTTTTTAAGTATAGCTCCACTGCAGATTATATCACTTTTAACAAGACATTTTTCCCATAACTGAAGTAATCTGCCAGTGGTAGTAGTATTCTATTTTTTTAATTAATCAATTATTGATTAAAACAAGCTCCTATATCTTGCTGAAAGATTCCTTGTAAGTTTGTTTAGTCTTATTTCATGTGTACTAAGATATTTCCACCAGAATAGACCAAAACACTTGATAGGATTTTGTTTTTGCAGTGTATGCTGTTTTTATTTACAGGATGCCTGCTTGTTATATCCATATTATTTGTTTTAGACTTTAGTATGTTCACATCCATGCAGTAAATTTCACAAACTTGTTTCCTGTTTAATTTCACACGTGTTTTTTTTTTTATTTGCAAAAATGTATTTATTCAGAGACGTGTGTGTGTCATTAGAGTTGACCAATGTTAGCATGAACAAACCGCAGGGGAACTCGGAGTGTCACACACACTTCGCAGTCTTGCGGACAGATGGCAGCAGGAGTGTTTACACATTTGGAGACAGTTAGCAATCACACCAAAACTCACACATAAGCTTAGAGTCGCCACAGTCTTTCTTGTTGTTTATTTACTGACAACTTGATCTTTTTTGCAGTAGCTTAAATTCACACTAAAATGTACTAGAACAAATATAAGATTTCACCTTGCATATTTATTCAAAATCCAATGTTAGGGAATAGAAATAATTGGTTCCACAAGTTACACATTGCAGAAAAACACACATTGAACCAAATATTTTTTGTCTAGTTTCTTGTGCCAACATTTAAAATAAGACTAAACAAACATAAAAATATTTTTTTAGCTTTCATAATAAAACATTTTATGCCATAAGTTTCTAAAAAAAAAATAATAGTTTTTTGAAGCTGTAGTAGAGTTTCATTATGTAGAACTGTCAATTTGAAAACTGTTTTGGTATTTATATATAAAAAAAAAATTATGAAGCAATGAGAGGAACATTTTCAGAAACTTGGGAAACATGCAAACTCCCAGCAGAAAAACCCAAACCTCAAGCTCTAGACTTCTGAGTCCTTGTTTCAAAGTGTCAACAATACAAACTCACCTTTCTAAAAACAGTCATGTTACCATATTGCAGCCAGTTATCTTACAGGACTTCCACATAATTTGGATTCAATTTAACACTACAGCTAAAATAAAGACGTTTTTAGAAACCAGTAATATCCACAGAACTGTACACAGAAAGAGACTGCCCCCTGGTGGTAAGAGACCCTCACAACCACTGACTCAGTTTTACTCCTGACCTTTTCTCCCCACTAACACTTTCCATCAATGAGCAACATTATTGCTCAATAGGAAAACCATTTGTTATGCTCTGTAGACATAGTAATTTGAAATACGTCTAAATAGTTCAGACTTCCTGGCTGAAATAGAGAAAAATGACCATCAAATAAATAAGTAGAAAACTTATTTATTGAAAACAGAAGCTCAGTGTGAGCCCCAGATGCATACTATTAATAATGGATGCTATTTGATGTTCTTTTCTGTGGAAACTATTAATTCAAGGCAAGGCCGTAGGAACGAGTCTGCCATTGGGGGGACGCATATCGGAAACCTGACAGATCAGTAAATAGCTTGAGCAGAAACGTCATAAACAATTGTGCCATCAACACGTCAGTAACGCGTTACTCTAATCTGGTCCCTTGTTTCAGTAACAAGTATTCTAACACGTTACTATTTACAATCCAATAATCAGATTAAAGTTATGCATAATGACTGTCATTCCAGGACTGAATACTCACTTTATCATTTACCTCACAGCTAGCAAGCTAAATACTCTGGTAGCACAACAAGCTACCAGATCCAAGCTACCATTTTATTTAGGGATTATTCAGACACTGACGCTGTATTATTATTTATCTTTTCTAGAACCACACAGTTATGTCAAATTAAGAAATAAACAGCAAGTGCAAGTTGAACCCACTGGAGTGCGACTCTGCGTTTCTTTGGAGTTCTAACCGGACTCACCACAGTGATCTGAACATTTCCACTAGCAAATTACAGTCCCTAACTTTTAGCGGTGAAATTATTGGGTGGCATGAATGTGGCTGTCTCCAATATTGGGGAGACACGACCTCCCCGGCCCCCCCGGTTCCTACGCCTATGATTCAAGGACTCCCTTTCATATTTTGTGCAGTAATCAGGCTTAAAGATTAAGAAGAACCAGGTTTAAAGTAATAAAGGGAGATTTTCCTTGTAATTAAGGAAAGGTACAAAACATCTCTGTTTTAATAAAAAAAAGTCAGGAGTAATGAAACAGGAGATTTGTTGCTGGTGACATTTTTAATCCTTTATTCAATCTTTTTGCATGCTTGTTGAGTTTTGTTTTGATATCTGTAGAAGCTTGAATGAGCTCAAATGTAGCTTTACTGAAGCAGAAAACTATCTCAGTTGTTGGGCAACAAGAGTCCAAACCACTGACCTAACTGCACTAGAGGGCAGCACATCACAATTAAAATTCAGTCATCTGTACACAGAAAGTGACACTTGAGTGTCTACCTTAGATTTCCACATTTTTCACCAAGCAAATCATATTTTGATTATTTGAGATGCATTTCCTGTTAGCTTAAGCAACAATAATAACATCAGAGTGTTGGACATATATACTTCAGTTAAAAATCCAGTGTTAAAAAATAGGTGTTTCATTTTACCTTCATTTTATTTACCGACAACTTTGGTTGGTTTTCACTTAAAATGTGATTTTACACAGCTGCTGTAGTTTCATAGCAACCTTTATAAAAGTCTAAAAATCTGGGACACATTTAAAGTATGCAGTTAATTATCATCTTAGCTGACTGCTTTAACCAAATTCCTCCAGGTGATTCAGCTGCACTGCAGTAAGACGTTTCAGTTTTACATCCATCGTTTTAAGGAAACCTTTTAGAGATCAGGAAATTCAATTAAACTTATATTTATAGTTGTAGCTAAGAACTTTGCTCATTCAAGTCTGGAAAATGAAATTTTCAGATGAACAATGTCTATAGAATCTGTTTTTTACTTTTGTTAATTGGTTTTGTTTTTACCATACCCATAATATTGTGTTTATAGTTAAATCCTTGAATCATTTTAGGTTACATTTGTTTTTTTCTTAAAGAGGCAGTATTATTTAAATTTGACTTTTTTGAGCATTACGTCATGTTATGATGTTATTCCCTCATCAGAAACATACCTGGAGTGTCACTTTAATTCTTTAAAGCAGGGGAGCTCATACCTTTTGAGACCAATATCTACTTTTTCTCTCACCAGCCGGCTGAGATCTACCTCATGACACGAAGACATAAAAATTGTAAATTAAACTCTAT
>CAEFZX010019329.1:0-12355 GCA_903066825.1 Alfaro cultratus | reverse complement strand
TAATAAAGAAGATTAATGCTTATTATTACAAAACAAAGGGCTGCAGATGCCAAAAGTGTAAACAAAACACAAAAATATTTCCAGAAACCAGACATGCCCATAAGCACGTACACAGAAAAGGAGGAAGATGGAGTGAAAGGAAGAGCTGTTAGCACAGATACTGAGGAAGATAATAACTCAGGGGGAGACAGGAGTCAGACAACCACAAAAATAACAGGAGAAACAAAACCAGAGCCAAGATGGTGGCAAATTCACAGCCGAACACGAAACCTATCAAAGCAGGGGAGTTCAAACTTTCTGTCATGGGGCCAAAATACAAGAAAATGTAAAAAAAAAATAAACATTTTTGTAGAAAAGGGAAATTAGTTATTGCAAATCCCAAATTTACAACGGATTTTGCTGTGTTAAAATAAAGGCATCTACTTTTCACATTTTTGGGAGCTCAATTAATCAACTTTATTCTTGTTTACTAAACAGGATTTGGGTCACTTTCTTTCAATACGTTTGCTATATCTAGCCAGGTTTAATAAATTAAATAAAAGCTGATTTGAGTCAGCTTCTTGGTAAAAATCTCCAGATAAACGTTGTTCTACTGATTATAAAGCTTCATTTAGACAAATCCTTTGTGACGTACTTTACATTTTCCAGTGAAGTGGAAAGTGCGTGGTAATATTTTTGTATGGAAATCAATTTGGATAATTTTAACCTGATTACATATAAAATAGTCTCCATCTGCATCAGCCATCAAATCTTTATAATTTTTTAATTGCACTAGGTGGGCCTTACCAAATTACTGACATGGCCACAAATGGCCCCCGTACCACATTTTGGACACCGATGTCTTACAATATGAAATCAAGAAGAAAACAACAACAATACAGTTCATAAATCTATGGCAGACTAATGGTGTAGATTTATGCGGCGCTCCCAACCAAAACCGACCAATCAGAGCCAGGAGGCGGGTCTTACCGCTGTCCATCAACATCATGTATGGGCTGATAAATGTACTAATGGCAGAGAAATGATTTAATGTTACAGGAAAACCATTTTGCACCGTTATCGGTGGCCATGCTAACTAGACTTAGCACTAGCTACAGGCTCTGCTAGCTGCAGGAAGGTGATTGACAGCACTAAGACCCGCCTCTTGGCTCTGATTGGTCGTTTCTAGTTAGTACTGGAAGAAGGAAGAGGTCCTCCATTTTTTCACAGACTGTCTGTCTCACGTCAAACTGTCGTAACACAGTGACAGTTTCAACAAATGTGTATAAAAAATATGTTTATGTAAAAGTTACATTACTGCAACTTTAAAACTTCCACTTTTATCTCATCAGTTCTCAGAATAATTTCCAGCAGTCTCGATGATCATTAATGTTTATCAACATTAAATGTTCTCTTGGTCATCAGTAGTTTCTGCCTTGGAGGCCATTTTCCCCCAATTTCTCTTTTTCTGTTGTTGAATCATAAACTTTCACTGAGGACGGTTGGACCTGCAGAACTCTGGCTGCTGCTCTGGGTTCCTGTGTTTATAAGGTCTTGAAGTGATTTTGTTGTTTTGACCGTTTCTGGGAAGGTTCACCACCTCCTCCAGCTTTCTCTGTTTATGGATATTGGCCTACTTCATGTTGTCAGACGGGTTCTGTTTAAGTAAGTGAAGCTGAAATCAGTGAAACTGAATAAAAAACTATGTGATTAATCACATTTAACTCATTATTGAAGCCATTTATGTTTTACCTTAGACATCTTTCCTCTTTCAGGCAATAAAATTATAATTTAAAATCAGCTTTTTATATCTACTCAGGTTCTTTCCAAAATACAGTAATCTGTAAAGATGCCGATATTTTTTCACTCCGGTGGCTTTACAATGAATCTACACTGCAAAAACACAAAATCTTACCAAGTCTACTTTCTTGTGCAAATAACTTAGTTCACTTAAAATGAAGCAAAACTAACTCACAAGTAATTTTTCAGCAAGATATAGGAGCTTGTTTTAAGTCATTAATATCTTAATATTGATGAAAAAGCATTAGTTATAAGTGAAATAATCTGCTTTTTTCTCCATATTATAAGTTAAAGGTTAGTTTTATTTTATTTCCAGTGTACTACAGTATTTCCAATAAAAAAAATAATTGGTAAGATTTTGTGGTTTTGCAGTGTATTTTATGGGAAGACAACATTTATCAGTTCAGAAATATGTTATGCAACTAAAGTAAGGTATGCATGTAAACTGCAGGTCTTTGTGTGAGTTTATGCTTTAGGAAGTGGGCTTAAAAAACAGACAACTATGAGGAAACATTTGCACCGATTGAAAAGGGAAAACCCGAATCAGAGAGGGCATGCCCAGAACTGCAGCCTTTGTTTACATAAAACTATATTGTGCCAGAATTTTATTAACTAAAGGAATATTATTCCTTTAGAAATAATATTTATGGTTCACTAACTTTAAATACAATTAAGCACATTTAAAATTGAGTCGTTATATGAGTGAAGGTGGAAGATTATTGTGTTTGCAAGAGGAATTCCTGTAAGATCATGCAGAAAGGCTTTAACTGCACAGTAACGTTAAATTAAAACAATTTCAGTGCATACCAGGGCAAGTAAAAACCAAACTCAGCTTTATTAATCTGAATATTACTAATTATAATTCATGTTTTATGAGAAATATGCTTTTAAAAGTTACACAACAGATTATAAAACAAGTATCATGAGGGTGAAATTGCAATTTCCTGCATGTTCACTGCATAAACACAAAATCTTACCAAGTATTTTTGGTTTAGTTTCTAGTGCAAATATCTTAGTACTTTTGAAATAAGACAAAAATAACTTACAAGTAACTTTTCATCAATAAACAGTAGCTTATTTTAAGTCAACAATTCCTTAATTTTGATAAAAATTATTAGTTATAAGTGAAATAATTTGCCAGTGGAACACAACATTTTTCCCTATTATAAGTTCAAATGTCTTTAATCATTACTTCACTTATAACTATAACCTTTTTATTCAAATTAAGGACGTATTTACTTAAAACAACCTCGTATTTCCAGCTTAAAAGTTGTTTGTAACTTAGTCTAATCTTAATTCAAGTTTACTAAGACAGCAGATCAAAAATACTTGGTAAGATTTTGCAGTGTATAAACATTTTCATCTATTTTTCTACCGAATATTTTAGTGTTCGCTTTAATTCAGCTTTTCCTCTTTTATTTATTTATTTATATAAAATTAATGAAACACATCTAGTTCAAACTGCAGTAAAAGCCACATGCATCCATAAAAACTGGGTGAAAACGAGAAGTTTTTTGTACTCACCGGCAGAAATGCGTTCAGTTGGTGAAGACAGCGAAGTGCGTGACGAGAGTGAAAGTGATCTACTGTGAGAAGATCTCCTTCCAAAAAACAAGCTGGTTGTGTGAGGGCTTGTCACGACATGATGTCAACAAAGATGTTTCCAGAAAAAACATTTGGCCACAAACTTATATTTTAGCTTGAAAATTACTCATGATACACTCACTTCTCAGGATTCATAAGGAAATAAGGAAAAGAAAAAAAATACACCGTTTTGATATTTTCAGGTACTTCACCAGGTGTCAAAATGATTTTTATCTAAGTTTAAGACCACAGAACAGATTCTGCTTTGAGATTAGTTATTGTTGTGAAAGTGAAAATTGAAATTTGTTTTTGAGAAACTAAGTACACCCCATGACTGATTTTATGACCATGTGTCAAGTAACATCAACTTTTTAAATGCTTTTTCCTCACTTTTATTAACAAGTCCTTAATTGTTACGTTTGTTTACCTTAAATGCTGCATCTCTTTTTCTGATTTTAGTTGGACTAAAATCCGACAGCAGTTTCCTTCACTTCTTGGCTGCTGAACAGTCTTTTCATTTTCATTTTTAAAAACCTGTTCATTTCACACTTGCTATGCAGCTTCAGGAGCAAAGCAGCTTGAGAAATTTGGCTGGCAGCGAATCAGAAAGATGAGAATTTCAAATAATTTTTGAAATTTCAATAATATTTTATAGTAACGATTGAAAAGCAGATTAAATTCCATAGTAAAAAGTTATTAAAAATTTGTGATTACTAAATATTTTTTTAGTTTTGCATTTTTTCCTGCTTTCTTGGGCTCCAGTCCAATGCAATAACTTTTTTTTCCTTCTCTTCCAGCTGTTCTTTTTGTAGATTTGCCAGTTAATGGCCCAGTTTTTGGTATCAGCCAAGCAGCTTGTCTTATTGGACTTCAGTAACTCGTGGTCATAAGCTGCGTTACAAATACGCACTAGTCGTGGTCGATATTCTGCTAATGTTTAAAAAAGCACAATTTCGCTATTGCGGAGTTTCCATTAGATAACAAATGAAATCAAAATCACACGTAAACAAGCTTGTTCACGCGAGAAGTCATTAAAAATCACTTCCCGCGTGACGATATTCGCTCATCGCTGACATCAGACGAGCCGTTAGCGTCTTGTTCAGCCGTTGGACTGAAAAACGGCCACGTATGCGGCATTTATGGAAAATTATATTCGCCGATTTTACAGAAGAGCGACTGATTCAACACCTTGGAATGATCCACAACTTTTCATGAACTGCGCGATTCAGTGAACCGGCTGTACATTGTCCGAAAAAAACACAAAAACAAATCATCATCCTTCCACTACTTCCTGATTTCTTCTTCGTTGGTTTCCGCCAGTAATAACGTTCGGTTGTTGATCACGTGACTCATGTGACGCCAAAAAAAATGTGTGACAAACCTCATTATTCCAGATCCAACGCTGTTTCTTTTTGTCATTTGACGTGTTTTCATTAACCAGAATTATTTTTGTAATTTCAATTTGCATAGTGTTATTACGGAAGAGGATTAGGGCCACAGGGAAAAATATAAGACAGTTCTGACTTTAATCTCAGAATTCTGTCTTTTTTTCAGAATTCTGACTTCTGAGAAAAAAGTCAGAAATGTTTTTTTTTTTTTCCATTGGCCCTAATCCTCTTCTGTAATGTTATGGTAAATGGAAACACAGCTAGTGACTGCGAGGAGTTCAAGCATCACCTTGAAACCTGAGATGTTTATATTTATGAAATATGTTATGCTTAGCTGTGTCTTTAGTGTTTCAGTTTGATTTCACCTTTATTTACTGAGGGATCTGATTGGTGTTTTTGTACGTTTAAGGGTATGCACTTTTTTGTACAACCTGGTATAGATAATAATTTTTAAAAAGTTGACATTTTGGGCCCTTTTTACCGTAATTCAAAGCAAACACTACTTCCCATTTTTCCTAATCACTGAGTCAGTTCCTCTCTGAATTATTTTATGTAATCACTTTTTTCTTGTACTTTTATGGCACTAAAATGAAAAGGCCGCACAAAACAAACTCAAATCTCACCAATATTTATAAGCAACTCTATAAAGGTTATAAATCTTGAATTTTCCTAACTACTCTCACAACAGAATCTTGATAACTTTATGGTCACTGATTTCCGGACTGTGTGTTAAGCCCCGCCCACCAGCCTAGAGGCGTGTTTTCTAGAATCACTGGACTCTGATCCACAGATCTACAACTGGACCGCCTGTTTTATGACTGTACTGGCAGAATAAACACACAAGACCCGACACTAGTACCACCAGGAGTAACATCTGCTCTCAGTGAATTTATGGCCACTTTGTGTGCAGCAGGCGAACTGAGCTGTGGTAGCAGAACCACATAGTCGCTTTTATGGTGTGATTGTCTATTGGCTGCTTTCGTAGAGATAACTCAACTTCCCTATGATATATTTAGATATGGAAGTAAATAATGTGATTATAGAGAGAAAGAATACAGTTTATGTCTAGAAACGTCCAACCATTGTCTATACCAAGGTTATTATAGCTAACCAAAACAAACAGCTGAAATTGAGAAAACGGTAACTAATGGAGAAAAACTATAATTAACTGGAACTAAGTTATATAACTAAAACATACTGAAATCAGAGAAATTATGCCCTTCATTTTTGTTTATAAATCTGTTTATTACCCTTTCAAACTGGTGCTTTTTCCCTACACAAGCAGTTTACGTCATCTGTCGGCAAATTACGGCACTCCATAATCCTCCTGGCGGGAACTACACTCGTCCGCAAAATGGCGGCAGCGAAAATTAAAATTGGGATAAAACGCCAGAGTTATTTGGTTGTTTAATAATAATTTAACAAATAAAATTTAAATAGTACCTTCTGTTAAATATCCATTACCCATTAAATATATGTATATAATCACTACACAACCTTTTTTGAATTATTTTCTGAATTTTACATTGGTAAAAATTAACCAGTGTATGAAAAAACTAAAGCTACTATTTTAAATAATAAAATACAAATAAACAATATTTAACTAATAAAAACCAGCAAGCACACTCTAAAAACTAACTAAAACTAACTGAATCAGACAAACAAAATGTCACAACAAAATAAAACTAAACTGTAATAAAAAAATCTAATAAAATCTTTGTAGGGTTTGCTGTGACTCTCCAGGTCTTCACACAGAGACATATGAAGAAAAACTGTTTGGACATTTACATTAACCAAATATTGCAACTAAAATTTAATCTTTTCTCTTTCCCTGTTGGATGATAGGGGCTGGGGGTGTACTTACTTACTTACTTACTTACTTACTTACTTACTTACTTACTTACTTACTTACTTACTTACTTATTTTCACACAGCTTCTATATTTAAGCTTATTTTTTGTTGAATCTTGTGTTTTTGCACTTTGGGTTAGATGTTAAATGAAATTAAACTTTATTTTGAACATAATAGTAGATTTCAACCATTGATGAAAGTATTTTGTACAATTTATAGCACAACAATAATTTCAATTTAAAGTCATCAGGCAAATATGAGAGAAAAACACCTTGTTTCATTTCTCTCAATAACAATAATTTAATAAAATTAAATGAAGCTATTTAATTTTAAATAAATAGTAAAATTGTTATTAATTATTTATTAACTAAATAAATAAGAATAATTTCATTTTTATTTAAGTAATTTAATTAGCAATTAATATATTGAACATTTTGGCAATATTAAATATATTAATTAATAATTAAATAACTAGCAATTATTTAATTATTGTTTAATAATTAATCATTAAATTAGTTACTAAATTGTATAATTAGTAAAGCAATTTATTTAATTATAAATACACTAAATAAATAAATGGATACAATTAATTTGAATAATAAAATAATTGTGTTTAATCAATAAAAAATATTTTATATTTTATTAATAAATGAAAGATTAAATTTTATTAGCTTATACAATATGGCAGAACATAAGACGTCAACAAGTTTAATCAGAACACATTCAGTAAATTAAGGAAAGTTGTTTTTTTTATATTATGTTTACAGAAACTTCGACCTTGCATTATGACTGCATGTTCTCTGAATGACACACATCGATAAGCATGTTTTCTATTGCTTCAGATAAGTGAATTTAATGTCAAGATGACCAGACAAACTAAAGAAAATTAGCACTTTATTCAACATCTAAAACATCAGCTAGTTCACATTCAAACTGATCTATTTACTACACCAGTTTCTCTGACACTCCCCCCCGCTGCAGCTCACTGATAACCCCTCTAGAGATGCTGTATTAAACAGAACTTTTTCGTGATATAGACCCTGCCAAGTTTGCCTTTGAGAAACCCATCAATAAACGTGTTTGCACTCTTCCTCTATAGCTAAAAGCGAGCATTCATGCAGCCGTCATTGGATCAATATTGACGTTAATGTGCCCTCCATGCAGAGTTTTTCCCCTCAGGTTGGTCCGGTTTCTACTCCTCTCTTCACAACTGGACCCGGCCACAGAGACATCAGTGTCTGATAACATGGAGCGGCTTAATGTTTAGCCTAGAATCCACACTCACACGCACATGCACACACAAGGGGAAGCAGAGGGATTATAAAGGCGCACAGATCTATACACCGGCCAGGGATGAAGGGCAGAAAAGTAGCAGTGGGAGGGAGAAGTGGTCGAGGTGAGAGTTATTACTTTTAATTTAATTTAATTAGCTTCAAAAACAGAAATTTCAAGCCTCAAATAAAATTCCTCACCTTATTTTCACTTGAATTGATCTCAATAATGCGACTGTATTACTAATGTTTTAATTTATCAGCAATAATACACACTTGTATGTGTCGTCATGTCGATCATTTAAAGAGTTTGTTCGCACAGAGTGAAAGCTTGTTGAAGATTAGCCATGTCTTTAATTTGCTAAGCAGGACTATTAGCTTGTTAATCCACATTAGAGGTGTGTGTCCTGTAAGCGGAACGAAGGAGGAGCATGATGCATGGAACAAAGTGCAGCAAAAACAATATTAACAAAACCTTATCATGTTTCAGAGGGCGATTTGTTACACACCTTAATTTTCCTCACGATAACAGAGAAAGGTTTAAGTAAGAGAGTAATATTTGTCACTACATACCCTCAAAATTAGTCATTATTTTTCCAGAATGGAGTGAGTGGATGACAAACTACTTTATTAAAAACAAAACAAAATGGCGTAGATACATTTAGTTAAATCTTTAAACAAGTTACACCGATTTGTAAGCATTGCCAAGCAACTAGCATAAATCCTGTTGGATGTTTAGCAATTTTTAACCTTAACATAAACTTTTTCAACAGCTTTGTTATCTGGGCTTCATGTTATACTCCCTTAATTTCTCCATAATCGGTTTGGATGTTTGTTTGGTATCATTGTCCAGTTAGAAAACGCAACTGTCTCCAAGTTTCAACCATTTAGCTGTTAATTTCAGCTCAAATTGAAGACACTTGAGGTTTTTATTCATTACTCCATCCACTGACAGCAAGTCAGACCCACGGAAAGATGCAGCCGCCACTTTGCGTGGCAGTAGGGATTATTCTTTGGCTTGGCAAACTCACCTAGCAACACAACACAACCCCACAACATAATGCTGCCACCTCCATGTTAAACAGTCAGAATGGTGTTCTATTAATTTTATTAACTAATTTATTTTCCCCTGTGTGCATTTGCAAACATTAAACTGTTGTTTGTATGTTTCTGTTGAAGTAACTGAGTGGCCTTTCAGCTCATGTTGATATTTGTTTCACTGTAGACGATAACACAGTCAACCAGGCTTTTGTTTTGTTCCGGGGTTGATATTAACATTTCGGACCAGAACCTGTTTCCTGCTTGAGTGGGATGATGATGGCTGAACGTTCCCATCTTGTTTGTACTTGCACGTAATTATTTGTTTTGATTAATGGCATCTGGAAATTGCAGCCAATTCGAACCAGACTTAGGCAAGTCCACAGTACTCTGCCTGATATTTTGGCTGATTTATTTCCCATTATGTTACACCAGTAAGTATTGTGTTTCAGGTGTGTCTCTAATTAACTCAGATGTTTTCAATAAACGCCCAAATTGCTTAACAGCATAATAATCTTAGTGTTTATTAACTTTAAAATAGCTTTAAAAAATTATCTCTCATTATTCTGGCATTTAGCAAATGGAATAATGTTGCAATTTCTCATTTTAATTGGCTTTAAACAGGAAATATTTATTCCAATTTCACGTCAGACAGAGTGAAAAAAATTCACTTGTCTTTTTATTGTGTATGTAAACTTCTGGTTCCAACTATATAAAAGCAGAAAAGTCTTTTAGAGGAATTTATAGACATCTGTTCAAGATATTTGGATGTGTTAAAGTCTACATTAAGAAACAAAATGTTTAAAAATTGCTTTAAAACAGCAAAGGAGCCACCAAGACTGAAGTTTTTCCACCAGTGTCAATAGCTGCAGTGATAACCAAGAAAGAAGCCCATACTTTCTTCTCAGTTGGTTTATTAGCGGCACCTGAATACTAGTTTGCCTCTTAGATCCAAAGGAAACAGCAAAATGTCCTCCAGGGTTGTTCAAAGTGTGGAGCAGGGGCCATTTTTGGCCCTCAGGATGATTAATCGCAGTTCAAAAAGTCTAAATTTGGTTGTTCAGTCGAGGCAATTGGTGAAGATACAAATTTAAAAACATTGTGGTGAGATTTGATAAAACATAGATACTATTCAAATGTATTAAAATGGAAGATTTAAGGTGCAGCACAAAGTATTTATGAAGGTTTTTGCTTTTAATTTATTTTATTACTAATAGAGACCAAAAGCATCCAGTTGCTTTTACTAAAATGCACATTTGAGAACACATGTTTAATTAACTAGGTAAAATAAGAAAAGAGTGATCAAAATCTGGTTCCTGTTGCTAAAAAAAGATACAGAAAAATTCACAATTTTAAAATATGACTTGCTGTTTTTCTTTTTAAATCAGGTAAACCTGATTCATGCAACGCTTGTCTCCAAAAATCTGACTGCTTTGCTTATTTTACTAAAACATTGTGTGTTTAGTTTGTTGCTTATTTAATAGGTAAAAAAATAAAATATATATTAGTTTTTGTTATTATCTTTAAGAATAAAAATATTAACAATTTTGTGGCTTTTATGCCGAGATGTTTGGTCGCCATTGGTTACCTTAGTTCCAATAAATGACGTCAATCTGTAAAATAGGAAAGTTTAGGTTGTTCCACTGGCTGAAAAAGTAGCTGCATTTTCTTTTTACCATAACTTTATATTAAAATATGACTCAGCAGACGAGGGTTGGGAGTGAAACTGCAGCTTTTACCAGCACCCATCAGACGTCATAGAAAAGCTGCAGTTCGCTTCAGGCTGCTTGCTCATTCAGAGAGCATGTTCACCTGATTCTTTTACCTGAAAATCTTCACAGTGAGTCTGAAAATCTTTGTCACTTCTCATAAGTTCAGTCAGTGGAAACTGAACTTAAAGTCTTTCAGATAAAATCCTCTTACGCTTCAGCTAATGCTGACTAACGTGATCTACAATTTACTCCTTACACTGTTATATTTTTATATTTTTCATGCTACATAGAGGGATTTCTCTTTAATTAAGAAGTCAACACCCAGTAATAGCAGTATGGAAATACTCCTGCGATGTACTCAACCTGACTTTAACCAGATAAAATTAAAATATCATTTTATATCAATGTAATTCAAGAATTAAGAATTTTTTACATGAAATTACAAATAGCCACTCACCAGTGTTATTCAGCACATCAATCTTTCATCTAGGCAAACTTTTCAATAACTCGTTTGCCAAACTCTAATGAATGAACCCATGAATTAATTCATTTGCTGCTTTACAGTGTAAAATGTTTTGATTCTTCTCAGTGATGAAACGTTCCTGTGGGACTCAGCTGTGGTCACTGATGTTGTGATAAGGATTTTGAGCAGCTGCAGCATCCTGTAGATCGTTGTCGTACATCTACAGTAGCGGGTATTTCCTGCAGCTGTGTGAAACTGTACAGAGACATCAGTTCAGTTTCAAGATTAACCTTTAAATCAAATCAGGGTTTTTTTTTGTATGGCACATTTTCAAGGTGCTTTATATCATAAAAACACAAAAATAGAAAGTCATTTAATTGATTAAAATTTTTATTTGTGAAATATAGTTATGTGCCAAGCGTATTTTTAGTTTACACAAACGAACACCCAGACTGGTGATCTAAATACCATTCACAAATGTTTTCCTTGGCAGAACACAGTCAACTGATTTAATCCCTTCAGGCTACCTCAAAACCCATCAATCCTGTCTGGGTTCAGCTTTATTTTTAATAACTTTTACCTAATAGGAATGCATTTTAAGTATTTCATAACTTATATTTACAAATAAATAATAAACAATTCTGTGTTCTTGACTTACATCCACTGACTGGCTCCGCCTCTCAACTTGTAGCAGAAATATTTATATAATTTGAGTAATTTCTCAGCAATTAACTTCATTCCAAAATCTGGTTAATGTGTTAATATTATTCAACTAGAGTCAAGGTCAAGCTGGAGGACATTTTTTGCAGTGATCTGGTCCTAGCAGGTTGTGAAACACTTTAAAAAGCTTTACATGTTACACACTGTTGTTTTTATCAAACGCATTGTTACACTGAGAGGCGTGGAAGGAAAAATCAGCAAAACTTGGCTTAAACAATCAAAGCTGGTTTATTAGGCCTCCAGCGTCATAACGCAGTTCAAAATGGCAGCTTTCCTCCTTCTTCTTCTTCTTTCCTTTTTTATGGTGGTTAGCAAACAACTTATAGGTGCATTACCGCCACCTTCCAGATTGGAGTATGGATCAGACGTTTAACTATTATAATCTTCCCTTAACACCTGCTTTTCTTAGAAAACTAACAATACTGTTAAAAACTACATCCCCAGATGATCTCTGAAACAAGTCCCTAATGTCTAATTAGGCCCGAGCAGCAAAGCGCTGCGAAGGCCTATTGTTTTTGTACTGTTTCTTATTAGGCCCGAGCAGCAAAG
>CAEFZX010019326.1:0-93881 GCA_903066825.1 Alfaro cultratus | reverse complement strand
GATTACTGGATTTGAAATAGCAACGCGTTAGATTACTCGTTACTGAAAAAAGTGCTCCGACGTCAGTAACGCGTTACTTGTAACGCGTTACTGACAACACTGGCCACAACACATAGTACATACTGTTGGGACATTTCAAAGAAAGAAACTGATGTCTTGCCAACTTATATCATAGAGAAGATATATGAGTAATATAATTAATTACTCATATATCACATATACTGCACAGCTAGTCCTTATTAGCCTACAGCTCTTCTATTTTTCTTCTTCTCTTTTCATCAACTTTAGAGTGACATCTGTAATTTTGTGGTAGCACCATTGATATTGCAAATTGTGTGACAAACCAAATAGTTAATCTTTCCCATTTTGATTTTTTTTTCCTCACCAGAATTTGCTGCTACAATGCAACAATAGAAGAACAACCAGAGTAGCACAGAAGAATAGCTGCAGGAACCGGAATCGGCGTTTGCATAAACAGAGTAGATTTGAACAGGACCAGCAGACGTCAGTCTTTACAGTGTTGACCTGCTGCCGGTTTGAGTGGTTTCATCGTAGGGACATGTTTTTTTGAGATGCTGTTGAAACTACAGGTGTGTGTTGCACTTAAATCCAGAAATGTATACATTTCTCAAAAAAAATTCTAGAAATTTCCTTCTGTGAAGCTGTGAAAATAAGGGACTGTCAAGTAATCATTTTTTGATGATTGATCTAAGTGGGTGAGCCATTTCTTTTTTTTTTTTACTTACTTATGCAAAACTTCTCTTACATGTCCTTTCTGCTTTCTAAGTTTCCCTCCATTAATATACCTGTCTCCTAAATCTTCAGATACATAGAGCCACTTCCTCCTTCAAGTAAACTTGTATTTTACCTTCTTTCAAAATCATCCCTTGCAGCACCTATCTTCAGCTTAAAATCTGCTCGCCTGCTTTACTGCTCTACTTTGCTCTCCAGATATGAAGTCTGGGAAAAAATAGCCACCTGCTATGAGAAATTACAAGCCATTGCACATCATATACCACATTCAAGCCACT
The DNA here is from genome assembly GCA_903066825.1 of Alfaro cultratus. NCBI lineage: Eukaryota > Metazoa > Chordata > Actinopteri > Cyprinodontiformes > Poeciliidae > Alfaro > Alfaro cultratus. The sequence goes on along the minus strand of CAEFZX010019326.1, from coordinate 92,850 downwards.
CATCTCTGGAGTCATGTGGACTTCCCTCAACCACTCACTTCTAAGAACAATTTCTCATCTGGGGTTTGTATGTGGGTCTGAAAATTAAGCTTAACCATGACTTCCTAAGCATTTTTGTCTTGCAAACACCAAAGATAAGATTCACCCAGGGAGTTTTAATGTAGTGCTCGAAAAATACTATTTCTAATAAAACAGATAAAAATGCAGTTTTTTATTGAAGCTGTCAAAGTTTTATTATTTATAAGACTGCTGTGTTGAATTTTGAGGTCAGGTTGATGGGAATATTGACATAAACTACATCAAAATTTAAAAGGAGCTGGCTAAAGCAGTTTTCCATTTATTTCTTTAAGCCTATCAGTGTCTTTATAAAAATGTATATTGTACAAAAATATTTTAATGGTACCACACATGAGTGGGACAATGCTTTACAACAAAAACTAAGCTATGCTGCAATGCCCCCTAATAACAATGAACTGAAGTTTGACTTTGTGGGGCAAGACATTACTGGAAACAAGAGTCATAACTCCTGGACCATATCTGTGGGATAGATGTATACATGTTGTTTTCCAGACAGTACAACGCCGTTGGGCTCAATAAAAGTGCCATGGGTCATTGTGGAAAATGGTTCTCTTCTTTGAGCACTATAGTGTAAAGGCAGTAAAGATATGCCTGTAAAATTGCTCTGAGAGATTATATTGCGAGCATCTGTGTGAACTAATGAAACACGTGTGCACATATGATGCCAACACACCCTTGACCAAACACAAGGATTTTTTGTGGGGGTTTTTTTTGTTTTGTTTTTTCATTAACAGTCATGGGCTAATATAAATTACTTGAGCCAGGAAAAAACCCCAAATTGATTAACAATTAGACCTCTTAAAATCTCATCCTCTTAAAAGATAATAAGGTTTCTTATTATCTTGTGTCATTAATTGATATCATAGCTGGCTAAACATACAGCACAAACAGTCAGTATGAAATGTTACACATAAGCTGTATTGTCACATAGCATGAACTGTGCCTGGGTGAGCCCCTCCTTCAGGACCCTACAAAACACAAGCAGACAGTGACTTTTCTACAAAAACCCTTAACATGCAACATAACAAAAACAGTGTAAACTAAATAATATTTATCTAATAGTAATTCACCTGAACAGATAGATTTATTTCAATAATATTTTGGAGGAAACAAACTGCCAAACACATCGGTCTCTACTTGTAAAAAAAATATATTATTTTCTATTCATCAGCCTGCAATAGCAATGTTTCAGCCAATGTTCCAAGAGTTGGCAGTGAGCAATCTGTGACTTTAGTCCAGTGATCTGTTCTGGCTCAGAACAGAACATCACATCATCTTTAACGTGTGCTGACAAATCGATAGCGGGGTTGAGGCAGGCAGTCCTCCTGAACTGTCCACTCCCAAATTTTAGATGTAGTCTCCAGGGCCAAAGCTAGCCAATCGGGAGCCCTCGATTAATCTTTTTCTTGGGTACGTTAGTTTTGTACTGCTTATGTATCATTGCATGCTTTACACAGTTTTATTTTAAGTATATTGTTATTATGATTATTATAACTATGGTTTTTCGCCACCCTGATTTTTTTGGTGCCCTCCCCAGACTCTTGGTTCCCTTAGTGCAGTGCTTTATCCTTGTGGGCATTGCGTCGGCACTGGTAGGCACTGATAAACCTTGCTTTGTGGAAGTGAGCACTGATAGCTTGGAGGATAGAGTTTAAATCCCTACACAGAGATCATCTTAAATGAGGACAAGCCTTGCTTTTCCTCTGAGGGAGATGCCACCCCACACTGCCTCCACCAAAAGTTTGGCACCGGCAGAGAGGATTTAGCAAGTTTTTTATGGGCACAACCCACATACTCAGCACTGCTGCTCTACCCACAAATGAGTTTTCCTTACAAATGTAGCACCATTCAGTGGCAAATAAATTGGATTTCCAACTGCATTAGACTTGTTGCCAAGAAGCAGTGTTAGCTCAAGAAAAATGACAACCCAAACACAAATTTTTGTACTTTTCTGCTAAGATTAGTAGGAAAACCCGATGTATTTGCAACTGCAACCAGATTTCTGAATATGTATTTTTTTGGCTCCAAAGATTTTGAAAGTTTCCTTGAATATGACTGTTGATTGGTATCCAGCGCTCTTCCATGGCCGCATGGAGGAAGGAGATGACGTGCTTCATTAGGAAGCACGAGCATTAGTCGGTCGGGCATTGATCCAGGAATGACTTCATCTCTCTATCACCCTCTTTGACCTCTGGCGGGGCCCTTCACACCCTACAAGGCTGGTCCACTGGCTAGCTGCCACGAGGAGAAGCGGGAAAAAAAAAACCCTTGCTGAGTTCATTCGCCTATTTATGATTTGCAGGTGGATTATAGTTCAAAGCAGAAATGTGGCAACACAATATGTCAACTTCAAAAACTGATTCTGATTTTTTATCTTGTTCACTGTCATGCTTAATGGAGCAATATATAAAAATGTGCTTCAAGGAAATAATTTTCAATTTGTACTCGCGTCTTCCTGCTGCTGCATCAACACTATTCAAAATCCATATTTTGATGAATTCTTGAATTAAATTCTATGAGTACCGGTGTTTGCCAGTGAGCTCATTCAGAGTGTTGGTGGATGGTGATCAGCCTTCTGTCAGTCATCTCAAGCCAAATGTGAAAGAAGAAGAAACAGAGGGGTTGAAAGCTGAAAAAAGTGAGTAAGAGAATGCAAACAAAGCACACATCTTTATTGAAAACAAATGCGCTCAAGATCCCAATTAAGTAAGAATGTCCTCTCTCCCTTTTCCTGTCTCTCCCTCATTCCAACAACAACACAATGAAGGAAAAAAAAAAGTAAGAGATCATTTGTGCCAAAAGTGTGATCTTATATATTTTATTTATAGAAAGAAGCACAGTGTTTTTATCAAGTAGTACTTATGCTAAGAAATGCATCACCACACCACATTAAGTATAGTCATCTATGTCCATACACAGGGCACCGCATAGGAGGGAAAGTCATGACAATTCTAAGGGCCCCTGCTTGTCAGGGGCCCTTAGAATTGTCAGGGCTCCACAATTTATTTCTTTATTTTTTGTTCATAGAAATTAAAAAAAATTGGGGCCCTGTCAGTTACAAAATTAATCATATTGTATTTTGAAGATTGTTTTTAGCATTAAAAATTAAATGTTACCCCTCCCAGACCAAAAAACACACATCCATATTTGCCCTGAACCCCCCTGGATCTGCAAGAAATGGTTCGTTCCTGCTTGGAGCTTGACATCACCTGCACAATTCTTGCATCCATTGAACTTGTGAGTTTGTGTTTAGTTTCTGCTTGAATTTCTTTGCAGGATGTCAGAATACCTTCCCAGAGCTGCTGTTTTGATATGAACTGCATTCCACCCTCAGGTCTTCTGCTTGAGGAAACTCCAAATGTTCTCAATAGGGTTGAGGTCAGAGGAGGATGGTGACCACACCATGAGTTTCTCCCTTTTTATGCCCATAGCAGTCAATGACACAGTGGTATTCCTTGTCATGCTTGAGGATGATTTTGCTACGGAAGGTATGGCTCTTCTTTTTGAACCATGAAAGAAAGTGATCAGTCAGAAAGTCCGTTTATTTTGCTGAGGTCATTTTCACACCTTCTGGGTCTAGGAAAGGGGCCGACCAGCTTTCTCGCCGTGATTGAAAAAATGACTCCACCACCTCCTTACTGACGTCACAGCCGTACATGAAATTAATCTTCATGTACGGCTGGAACCACTGCTACCGTTTCTGCTTGTGAGCTCTGGATAGGGTTAGGCAACCTCTGAGGACTTCAACAGTTTCACTTTGAGTCTAGTTTTGCAAAAACTGTCATTTGTAGAAACCCATTTTAGTGATCTAAAGATTCCTTGTAAAATATAATCTGCTACCAAGGTGCATAGAGACAGAAATCTGAGCTGCATCCAACACGTGGAGCATTAAGAAACCTACTTGATTTCACCAAATTTCTGCCTCCTACGTGGAGTCAAACCTCCATTGGGAACAAAAATGCAATTTCGTAGTAGGAAAAAATAGTTGCAAAAAACCTTACTATAAGCTCATCTCTAAACAGAAACTTCACATTACCTCCAGTGGTGTGGGCAAGTTATAAAGCCACCCCTTCTGCTCCTCAGTCAGTCCAGCTTGTGGGGGCTGAGAGCCTGTGAAGGCCTGCAGGGATGTTTATGTTTGAGCTCATGATTGTCTTCAATCATACACCGAACTGTTTGACAGGTCGCAGCACTTCCTGCCCTCTGTTTACCTCTCCCAATTTCTGAGAGGCTTTGTGTGCACAATCAGAGCAGCTCTGCGAAGATCCAAGAGGGCTATTTCACTTTTTTCCCCATGAGCAGCAACACAGCGATGCAGACCAAACATATAGTAAATGCTTATGTTTGACTGCCTCAATCAGCAAAGGTAAACTCTCCAGTGGAAAACGCAGGACAGATTTGTAACATATGTTTCTTTATGAAAATTGTCCACCTGATTTAAGCCCCTTGATGACTCACAGAAAACGTGTATGCATTTTTCACGTTGTTCTAACTCAGAAATTAATTTGCAATGTTTCCAGTTGGCATGTTTGGTGCATTTTGCATCAAATGGCATGAACATTTAGGTTCTACTAGCCCCATTCTGATGTAACGCAGAAGTTCTCTCATTGTTTGGCTGACATTTATGCCGAGATCTGGAATAGACAAAGTTACTGCTGGCAGGTATTTAGACAAGCTAGTGGTCTGGACCCTGGAACTGGCCTGTGAAGTTGTAATTTTTGGAAACAAGTTCAGCCTCCAGTGTTAACAGGAAACTTGTACTGCCCTGAATGTATACACATAGCCTCAACAAATAAGCAATATAATACAATATCAATGCTGTGGCTCCATGGAAATCTAAGGTCCAAAAGAGGAAAAGGGATACTAACTGAATCTCCCTGTAAAACACAGAGAGCAGCCAGATAGATGAAGTGTGCCTCTGAACACATTCCTTCGTATCAGTTGTTAAGGGAAAAGGGAAAATCTGAGTCACAAATTTACACTCTCAAACAAATAGCTATAGTAACTTGCAAAAGTTACTATATCCCGAGGACTGTTTTGTATTTTGTGATGTTACAACCACAAACTTCACTACACTGTATACGGATTTTATGTGATAGACGAACGCAAAGTAGAATAGTAAAATAATATATGGGTTTTAAAATATTTTACAAATAAACATCTGGTGTACATTTGTATTGAGCTCCACTGAGTCAATACTTAGCAGAACCACCTTTCACTGCAATTACAGCTTCATGTTATTTGTGCCATGTTTTTTACCTGCTTTAAACATCTAGATTTTGAACTGTTTGCTTATTTTGCCTTGCAAAACAGCTCAGGCTCAGCCAGATTGGGTTTACAAGCAATATTTAGATCTTACTACAAATTGTATTTAGTTCTGTATTTTGATTGGACTAACAAAAAATGGATAAGATTTGACATAAACCTTGAGTGTGCAACTCTGTTTCTGAAGTGCTGGTGTCCTGCCAGCTTTAGATGTGTCTATAATGGAGACAAGGGGTTCCATCACTACTAAAGGATTACTGATATTGTGTTGTGTTTAATTTACTTACAGACCAAATGTTTGATTCCGGTCTTTATTTCAGTTGAATTGTGATATTAGGTTGAACTTTCGTTCAGGCAGGACGAATCGCCATCCTTCCTCTACAGGGAAAATGTGGAGGCAGGAATGTCAATCTGAGTTCAATAATTGTTTGAGCTCTTACCTTTCCTGGTGTGTCTCCTCAGCAGGATGGAGCAGCAAAGGGAGAAAAATGCTCCAGGTGCTGCTGAAAATTAGGAGGTGTAATTCTCTGAGGAGTTATATTAAGTTACATTTGTTCTTTGATTGACCTTGGATTAGATTAGTTATGATGATTTGTGTATATGCAACTATTTATTGGTACCATTTATCATTTTGGTGTTAGGTTTGTGTAAATAATGTTTATTTCTTGTTTATTTTTGATTACCCCTTTTTCTTCGTACGTTTGAAGTTGCTCAGGGTGTAAAAGTCATATTCTTTGTCTCACTGTAATTGTGTTGTTGCAAATGTGACCTGCAGTACTTTAATAAATCCACCTCAACTGCATTTTTGCTGTCATGCTTCCTTTTAAATGCGGAGGTCAAATCGACAGTTTCTCTGCTCCAACACAGCTGATTCAAGTAGTCTAATTTCCTCCTTAGCATATCATAAAGTTTTGTAGAGGCCTGCTTATGAACCATCATTTCACACAGGTGTGTTCATCCAGGGGAACAACTAAAACATGAATCGTACTGGTTGATGCCTGACTTTGAATACCACTGATCATTCCTTACCATACCATTCCATTGTTGCTCTGGCAGTATGTTTAGGGTTGTTGTCCTGTCAGAAGGAGAACCTTGGCACCAGCCTCAAGTACAATGGAACTAAGTAGCAATTTGATGGGAATGTTATGAGTGAGACACAATAGCAAAGTAAAACTCATCAACTTTGGCTCTAAATAAAAACTAAAATCTTTTACTTGCAAAAAAAAGCAGTCCACTTATAGGAGTTGAGACATACTGAATTAAAAGAGTGAAAGGGTGATCTTGTTTGAACTTGTTCAAGTAGCTTTGACTTTAGTGCTGGACCAGATTGTGTTTATGCTGGCAGGACTTCCGGTTCATACTCTCACATGAATACTTGATCTTGCGAGTCTGGTGGTCCATAGAGGAACCATCAAGTCAGAGCCTGTATGTCAGGAAAAAGTCTAATGGAAGAAGTGTATGTTGGCCTTTACTTACCCTCTTTAGCTCCATCCATCTTCCCATCATTATTTCCAGCTAGCCTGTCCTTTCTAAAGGAAAAATCCTCCAAAGTATGGCTGTTTCACTCTGGAAATAGTGTGAGTAATGTGAGAAACAAGGTTTAGAAAATGTTTTGCTAATCTCACATGACTAGAGAATCTTTTTCAGTCTGTTTGCTGTGTCCCGTTCATAGATTCCTGCAAGCTCCAAGTAGGACTATTCTAATCTCAGGGTCGTCCTTTAGTTCTTTTGTGTGTTCTCCCTGTTCCTGTAAAGCAGTTTATTCCATTGACTGATTTTTGGGTTGTAGCCATACTTCAAACCATGAAGGACTGAATACAGGAGAACTGGTATGATAACTATTGATTTAACATTAATGTTGGCCCCAGCAACAGGAAAAGGAGGAGATTCAAGGAAGAAACTCTGAAGTTATGGAGAATCTTAAAACACCATGCCTGGGAGAAGGACTTTCTCTTTGACCTGTTACTCTGGAGACAGCACACTACCCAGAACCCTCTTTCTCTGCTGGCAGAGGAAGACTGTTGCATGTCGAGGAGCCATGGAATCCAAAATACAGGGATCTGTATTATAGAAGAAATAAACCTTGTTCCTGGTTTTATTTAGAACTCTTCAGAAGGAACCTTGTAGTTACAGGTTCCCCAAGAGTACTGAGGACAACTAGTGCTGCCACCACACCCCAGAAATAGCAGCTGGTGCTTAATAACATAGCTTCACCACCTCTGCTCGCCTGCCAGACAAACACTGCTGGCTGGGCAGGTCCAAGCCTCCATGGGGCCCTAAGCAAAATTTGGTTTTGCCTTCTATTTCTGCTAGTCATGTGGATTCCTCTATCAACAGTCTGATGATTAAATCATTCAAACACCTGCTATAAACTTATTGCATCTCTGATAGTGCTGTTTACATTACATCCTATTCATGTGTCATATTGGCCAGTCGATTTATTGGCAACAATTTCCTGAATTTTGGGAGATCGGTGATCGGCCGATTCTTACAGGTGAAGCTGATCTTATGTACATCAGCAAAGATTTTTAAAATCACCCACTGTTCTCTTCTGCTCTGCTGTGAGAGAGGTTTGAATGATAGACCGGCCCACCAGGTCGGGTCTGCACGTTTGCAGTTAACAATAATCACCCCACTGTTGCCAACTCATTGACTTTCTTGGTATATTTAGCAACATTGAGACAAAAAAATTGGTATTGGCCAAAATGGGAATCGGCAGGCAAGGTTTTTTCAAAGATCTCGGCCAGAAAACTGCAAACAGTGCACTCCTACTTAAGAAGAAATACATACACCCATATTCATGGCATACTTTGATTAAATTAATTAATTCACTGTAATGTTGAATTCCTGTGGTTAATAAGCTAGTGTATATTTGAGAGAAGTTGTATTTATTTATTCTATGCATGTGTGGGTAAGTCACTTATTTAAAAAAAAAAAAAATAAATAATGCTCATAAGCCGTCATTCAGCTCTCCTTTTGTTTGATGCATATTAGTTACAACTTTATAAACATGACAAAGATTGGAATGGAAGTGTGACTTTCCATGCTTTCATACAGGCCAAATTTGTGAAGTTCACAACTAACAGTTGTCATGTCTATAGATTTTACACATGAGTTGAAAATCTCTGCAGCTACTCCAGAGTGAATCTTCACCTCCTGAAGATTGTATAGGGCTTTCACAGTAATACAAATGTACACCACAGTTTTCAGACTTTTATTTGTAAAATTTTCTTTTCTTTTTCTTTTGAAAATCATGTATAAATTTTTTGTTCCACGTTATCTTGTGTTGGTCTATTTTACGAAATCTCAATACCATTTTTTTGAGTGTGTTGGTTGTACTCTTCCAGTCGAATGTCTGGAATCCTTCACATTTAGACTGCTCATCGTTACCTTGGTGGAAGGTTTGCTTACTTTTATTAAAGTGAGGGTGGGTGTCTGTGGTAGGCCTGTTGGAAAAAGTGATACACTCAAAGGTAAGCACATAATAAGCTGTCCAGACCTCCTGTTCAGTCATGTCTGAGCCACAGCGGGAACTGTTACTTTCCTTGGTGGAATTTACACTCGTAAACAAGCAGCATCAACCTTTATTAGTAGGAATTTTCCCGACACTTCAGGTCGCAGATCTTTACCTTCCTTTCGTTGTCCAAAGAAAGATTTCTCCAGAGAATTAACATTTCTTTTGAGATCAATTCAAGTATTTCCCAGTTGAAATATATAATATATATATTTCGAACAATGTTGATGTCCCTCAAAAACTTATTTTAAAAAATCTTCAAGCAAAACCACAGATTGCTGTGTGTCAGGGGCTACTTAATTTTACTGGTAAATGTTTACAGTTTAAAGACATGCATTAATGAGGATAAAGGGGTATTTGGAATACCTGAACTCCTCTGAGGTGTGTCTAATTGCATAATTAACCTGCAATTAAAGGATTTTGTGTATGCTTCTATAAAAACAATTAAGCTGCATTTCTGGGTTTCACATTAAGTCTAACAACAGGTAGACTGAATGTGTGTATTGCTGAAAAAATTGATTCAAAGCAGCACATTTTTGGTGTTCTAATATGACCTGAGAAGTAAATCTCATATTCAAGTCTGAAAAAAAGATTGATTCTCTCTGACAGCCTTGCAATACACAGTGGACTGGGATAGAATGTTATTGATAGCTCTTCTGAGATGCATTAAGTCTTATTACATGGATTTAAATGCCTGTAAATGCTTCACTTATCATGGTGTTTGTGCCAGCTGTGTTGAAATTGAGGCATTTTGTCAGATGACAACATTTTTTTTCTGGAAAATGTGGTTACATAAAATTTTATATCATAAAGACACACTCAAAAAACAAGGCCAAAAACAAAGCAAACAATAACAGCTTTGAAATGGTAGACATGTTTCATAAATTGTTGCTTCCTTACTGAAGCACGTCAGCAGAAAAGGGTAATTTTTTTTAACATGCTGCCTTCAACCAAGTCAGATTCAGACCATTGTTTTTAACAGCCTTTTATGGGTGCCTAATATGCATTAGCATCACCTGCAGCCAAAACCAAAATTTTTCTGCCTCATCAAAGTGCCATCACCGTCATCTGCTTGTTTTCCCCAAAGTACTATGAGGTCATAGCTTAAGAGGCCAATTAACCAAAACACTAAATCTAAAACAGCTCCAGAAATGGTTATGGCAGGAAAAAAGACTGATGCTTTCTGACTGCTTTCTTGGATATCCTTGCCTATCTATTAATGCCACAACAATATCAGCTCCTGTGTGTCAAACTGTGTGCATTTCTGAGTCATTTCTGTCAGTTGAGACTTGCTTACTCAGCCATTAAATTTGATTAAAAAAAAGTTACTTAAATAACAAGAAACAATTTGTGAAGATTGGAGAAGTCTAGATGTTTGGAGATTATGTGTTGTTCTGCAGGTGTCAGAACAACACAGAATAGTTCTATACATTGATGACATATCTCTGTACTGTTTAATGATTCTAGCATATTTAAATTATTGCACAGAAATGCGGGGCAATCATCACTTCAACAACTATTAGTATTGCAAAAAAGCTGTCTGAGTAATACACAATCCTAGGTTATTTTTTTACACACAAACAAATTCTTTAACTTTAATTTACTAAAATTGAAGGACATTGTGAAATATCAAACAGGGCAATGTGTGTATAAAATCTGCAAATAATCTGTTTCTTAAGCATCTTATGGAAATGTTCTATGAAAGTGGTTGTGGGTACAATTTTAGGGGAACACTGAAATTTAAAATCTGTAGTGTCCAAACAACTATGAAAAGATTTAATATCACTAAACTTTTGCTGTTCTTTTTAGGGAACATAAAAGAGCATTTTAAAACAAGGCATCCATACTTTGTGACTTAGAACCTCAGTAGTTGCCTTGGAAAAGCATTAACACAACTTGTGCTTTTTCGCATTCTGTCACATTACAATAACAAACCTTCATATATTTTACTTGCTTGTATGTGACAGACCAACACAAAGTAATATGTAATTAAGAGGTGTGAAGAAACTCACTATTGAGAATGGCCCATGTGTTTTGGTTATAATGTAGAAAGATGTGAAAAGGTCAGGTGTATGAATATATGACAGTGATGAAATATGATACAGCAGGCCACCATTTGGTGACATAGCTGGATGACAGTTTTTATTGACTTTGTTTAAATTGCTGCTTTGCTTTTCCACAGACCACCAAGGATTATGTATAAACAGAAAGTAGTGTTAACAGATTATCTGGAGTCAGCTCTGCTTTGTGCATCTGTTTGCAAACTCAAAGCTCCAGGAATATCAGAAGAATCTGTCTGCTCAGATCAATAGGAGCATTGTTTGGGATTTTAATGGCAAAGTTGAGTGTGCACTTCTGTCACCGCATTCTCTTGATATGCTAGAAACAAATCACTGGGAAGTAAATGGCTGAGAGTTATAGGACCTAAGGCATGTTTAAACTTAATTCAATCAGAATATCAGTTGATCACAAATTGTATTCAGAGCTGTTTTCACACAACATTGAGATTGTGTGCGCAGGTTTGGCTCCGTGGACATCAGACAAACACACATTCATCTGTCCTCTCAACACCATGCTGGTATTCAGCACAGAAATGTCAAACAACGAGAAACAAAGTCAACATGCACTTGTATACAGAGAGATATGTTTGTAAAAACCGCTTTCCTGTCTCAATAAAAGGCAGACTTAAAGCATTGTTGGTTTTGTCCTTATCTAGGGACATAAAGACAGACAGACAGAGAGAGCTTTGATCCAAACAGGTGAGAAATAAAGCTTGGGAACAAAAGTTTCTTAATCCAAACTAATGATGTCGCAGTTTCCATCTATGTCCTTAAATAATAACATTTTAATGGTAGCCCAAGGTGAAGACGTCCTGTAGAGCTTCACAGGATCCGTAAGCAGTCCGTAAACACAAGTTCTAGCAAAAACTATTTTGCTATTTCTTCCCCATTGAAAACATCTGGACAATAAAGCATAATTATCAAACTTGTTTGTAATTATGAAGTAATCTGGATAATAGCAGGAATTTGCTGACAGAAAAACTAGAAAAAGATGGGAATGTAGTCTGATTGTTAATGATGTGAGGGAAATTAGATATGAAGATGTCAAAAATGACTTATTTGTTACACATGGTGTGACAATTTTGACCCTTTATTTCATAAAATGTTGATGATTATGGCTTACAGATTATCAAAATCTCAAATTTAGTCAATGCTGAATATTATATTCAAGTACATTATTGTAAAAAAGTTACACTTTAGAAACTAATTCTGTCACACCCTAATCAGCCAATTAACGTAAAACACCTAGAAAGGTTTCCTAAGGCTCTACCTGGTCTCTTCGTCTGGGTCAGTAGGCTACACAGTCATAGGGAATCGTGGACAGATGTCCAGAAGACCATCACTGACACTCTCCACAAGGAGGGGAAGTTACATATGGTCACTGTTGAAAAAGATAGTTTTTTACAGTGTGTTGTATCCAAGCATGAAAAGGTAAGCAAAGAGAATGTGTGACAGGAAAAGATGCACCAGGAACAGGGATAACTGTAGTATTGAGAGGATTGTCAATCAAAGTCCATTCTGGTTGAGGTGGGAGTCACCAAAAGCTGCTAGACACATGGGAATCCTGAGCATGGCCTACAAATGTTGCATTCCTTGTGTCAAGCCACTTCAGAACCAGACTGAGATGAGATGGTCTATCATGTGGTCCAAAGTTCTCTTTTCAGATTAAGGTAGTTTGTTTTTTATTTTAAAAGATCCCAGAGTCTGGAGAAAGAGTGGAGAGGCACAGGCAAGTTGCTTGAAATCCAGTGTTTCCACATTCAATGATGATTAGGGCTGCCATGACATCTGCTGGTGTTGATGAATTGTGTTTTCAACACTAACAGGTATCTAACAGGAGATTTTAGAGAGCTTGATGCTTTGTTTAGCTGGTAAGCTTTAAGATATTGATTTTATTTCGTAGCAGGATTTGACATCTTTCTAAATGTACCAAAATTTGTGGACCTAACGGGACCAACAACCTGATAAAGAAGGCTGGTCACCAGAACATCACACAAAGAGTTTGTACGTCCTTTACATGACTGTTTAAACATTTATTGTATGCGTCCATCTGCAAAGATTCAGACTGCAAAGCTCCTCCATGGTGTATGCTCTGCGTGTTCACTAGGTAGTTAACTACTGTATGTTGTAGTGGGAGCTTGTCCACATCATCTGACATATTGTCTTTCTCCCTTTCATGTGAGTAGCAATCTTATTCAGATATATTTCTCTTGTACACTGTTCAAGAGTGTCCACATATTTTGTTTTTGTTGGTCTCAAAGCTATGGGTTCTCTATGTATTGCACGTGCACTTGCCTACTAAGATGGCGTGAATCATTTCCGGTTCAGACCTGTGGGAACTATGTATAGAGTTTACTTGTATTGGTCTAATTCATAACATCTGATCTAGAACTATATTTGAGAAAAAGTAAAGAGTTAATGGAAGTAATTGCTCCTTTTGTGACTTCATCCAGGAGAGAAATATAGCTGAACAGACAAGCTCTGAGCCAGTTTTCAGGTTTATAGGCCAGAGAGAGCACATAATGTTAGTTGCAGCAAAAGTTTAGCCAATATCTTTTTCCAGGAAAGAGACAGAAATAAACACTCTAAGACAGGCACCCTGTGTACCATCTACCATCAGGACACACATGAAGCCACTGGGAGCCATAACTCTGATTATATCCCCCTCCAGGATGGTGTCACAGCTAAACAGGACACCAGAACCAAATGAAGCTTTTGTGAGATTCCTGTCAGTAATTGGAGCATTGACCTATGAGCACACATTAAACAATTTGCACTTTTGCACAGAAAACCTCAACCTTTGGCTTTTACAATACAAAATCATCCCAAGAGTTTCTTTTCTTTTGTTTTTTTCAAAGAAAGTAAGACATGCCCAAACTGCATGATAGATTTGCTTAATTACTCTACATGTTCTCTGGCAGTGCTGACCTGTCTGGGACTTTTGACTGAAAGTATGAGAGGACCTACCAAGATGCCTAGAGCACAAGCTTTCAATCTACCCCTTACTCTGCCTGTTGACATGGAAACAAATGTATTCCACACAAAGATAAAGTAATCAACTAATGTAATTTGTTCGGTGTTTCATATAATCTTTAATTAAAGCCCTGTTTAAAATTGGCTTGCAGATGGCTATGTACTCCTTTAAACATAATCCAGCTTGTTTTATCTTCTTTATACTGAGATGTCTGTCTGAGACACAGACAGGCACACCAAGCCACACATGACAAGAACTGACGATCAAAAGCCTGCTCGTGTCTGCACCTGCCTCAGGGGAAACACACTTCAAAAATAGTGATTACTCACACAGACAGACAAGTCCCGGTGTCTGAGATACAACCTAATCACTTACTCGCACATGCATGAATCACAGGACTGACAACAGATAGACCACATTTTTGCCACACACACATGGCCTCCTACATGACTCCACTGGCCGTTGACACTAGGTGAGGAGGATTGTTGTCATATATGCTAATGTGGATTCATTTTCTGAGTTTGAAATTGTTTCCTGCTCTAGTGACCAACCATAATGAGAGAAAAACACCAAAGAATGTGAGGGCAGTTTTGAAAGATGCAAAGTACCATGAAAAGTTATTCATACTTATTGAATTGCTTCAGTCTGTCACATTACAATGACAGACTTTAATTTATTTTATTGCAAGTTCATGTGATGTAGACCAATGCAAAGTCGCAGACAATAAATGGAACTAAACTTTTTGAAAGGCAGTTTCTACTGTGTATTTTGTAGTAATAATTAAAAAAAATAAAATGCCTCTAAAGTGTCTCAAAAAAAGAGCAGCAGCAGCAACATCATTGATATTTCTAGTCCTTGAATCAGGACTTATAAAGGAGATTGAAAAGGGTTTTATTCAGTGGAAATCCAGACATATTTTGTAGGCAATCATTGAGTTACTTCCCCGTTGTTCTGGAAGAAGATGACAGGAGAGCCAGTCAACTAACTCTCTGAGATTTTTGCTGTACTGGATAAACAAACAAACTCACATAAACATCAGCACTGATGACAGAAATCATGCAAACCCAGCAAAGACTATAATCCTGAGCCAAAATCTTCTTTTGTTTTCAGTTCAAGTCAAAATGAGAGTCTTTAGATCTGATGGAAGGATAAGGGAAAAAAATAAGCATGAAAGTGAAGAATCTGCCGTAAGCTGCATTAGTAAACAACACAAACACAATCAGCATCACAGGAGCCACATCTGGGTCTGGTCAAAATGGCCCTTGACTCTGATTGAGGGACCCACAAGGCTTGCTTGTTTCCCCACTGTTGTTTTGTTGCATGCCACATGTGTGCTTAAATCAGTTCATACATTCAAGAAGCCTAATCACCTGTCAAAATAGAGCTAGTAAATACACGCCAAAGTTGGCCATTCCATGTCCTGCATTTTAATGTAACATTTTAGTTGTTTTATTTTTCAAGCTTTTTAACCTAGATTATTTAAGGTAGATTACTAATTTGCAGTTTAAAAGTTGAAACGAAAAAGGAAGAGGATGCATGTTTTGCCATGTTAATACCTAACAGAGCATTGATTACAAATAAACCATGCAACATCTGGCAAACAAATAACCTATAAGGCTCTTCCTTGCTCTTTTTGTTTCCACTCAGGGTAACAAGGAGAACATCAGGAAAGCTCTTAAGAGAGAAATGGGACTGAATATAAGTTAAACATCTCAGTAAAAACATGACTACATCATGGGTTTTCTGGCTTGAGCTTAGGAGACATAATGAAGTCACAACTTAAATACAGGACACAGTTGCAGCTCTAGAGAGTTGTGTATAACAATTATTATGCTGCAAGTAGGATGCCTCAAAAAGGCCCCAAGAGAGTTTCCTCTTCTTTATATAGGTTTAGGTTTTACTTCATCGAGGCAAAACAAATCATGTCTGTGTTTAACAGTATCACAAACACTCCTTTGTTCTGAATGGAAATAGTAGCCTTGTCTTGTCAAATGAGGGTGTGAGAAAACACAATGATATCACCCATTTAGACACATACAGACGGGTACATCTGCATGATTAATGGTCTCTGGCGATTTGGTATTTTGAATGCAATTTAAGCTTACAGACTGTTTTCCTTCCTGTCTTAGTTTTAATAAAATTTAAAAGTTAAAAGGTTAAAAAGAGGGAAAATTGTGAAGAAGAAAATGTGGAAGTTAATGGTTGTTCCAATTACTTAACACAAGCTTAACTGCCAGCTGAGTAAAACCAATGTTATTATTTTGGTCTGTGACTGAGGAATAGGAAGATTGTAAATTACTGCATCACAAATGTAAAGATGGAAAATATTATTGAAAACAGGAAATAACACTGTGTTTTTTGAGTGTTTTTACTGCTTTAAGTTGTCAGTTAAGAATTAAAGCTAGAAACAGAAAATGTTTTTGCATCTATTTATTATCTCATGCTTTTGGGTTCAGTCAACAAAAGCACCTAAATAAGGAAATGTAAATTATATATTAAATAGTGTTAAATTATTTATGTTTCAGATTTTTCTTAATTGTTTTTATAAACCTATGCCACAAAACCCTTTCCAGGCGTTAGAATTTCAATGAATCCCAATGAGAGCCATTATCCGCAAATAAAGAAAGTGGTGAGCCTTCCCTGTCGAGTCCAACCTACCAAAATTGCTGTAGGAGTACGCAAATGTCTCATCCAAAACAACATCAGAGGCACTGAAGGCATGAGTTGTTCAGCTCAAGTCTAGAGTTTTAAGGCAGTAGTTGCAACGCAGGTTTAAAGGGCAGATACTTATACAGGTTATTTGAGCTATATGACCATTTAATATGACTATAAATATCTAAATATACATACACAAATGTGTTCTGAAAGTCTGGTCTCACAGTGTCAGTGAGAAATGTCTCCATTCTTTCTGGATAGTTGCCCAGGGAAAAGAACGGTGTTTGACAAAGCAGCTGATATATTTGCAAATATCACAGTAATCTCCATGGGGCCAAACATGACACAGTTTGTTTTCTTCTTCCACATAAAAGAGTAGTTCATTCCTCAATGCTTACACCAACCTTGGGCAAACATTCTCATTGTTGTGCAGACGTCTGTCTTTTTCTTCTTTTCTTGTACTTTTGCTCCTTCTTTACAGAACCCAGGAAGAACAGAATCAACACGGACATATCAAGCCTGGAGGTCTTTAGACCACACACAGAGCAGAATAAGGATCTATCTCACAGCTCAGTTACTTTGCCTATTTTATTTCTAACTTGCCCCCTACCACCTCGTTTTGGTTGTTTTAAATGGTCACTAAGTCAGAATCTGTTCTTTTTCCTTGTATTTTTCTGTCTCTGTTCCCTAATTTCACTCCCTCTCACAGCCCAGTTTGCCTGAAATAGAGTTCAAATTGTTTGGCCTCCATTGCTTATCTCCGTCTCCTCTATGGAAACACATTCTGCCACTCTGTTTAAAAATACGGATGTGAACTACAAAAGGGAGAGCTCCTTAGTATGATATTTGTGTGTTTGAGACCACCCAACAAGTAGACAATGAAACTGGGACTCAATGCTTTATTTTTCAACGCCTCCTCTGTTCCCAGGGTCCGATAGCTAAATGATTAATCCCTTACTGTCACCAGTAGTATTTGTGAGAAAACTGGCCAGATTGGGAGAAATCTGGCCAGTGGAAACAAAATGTGTTTCTATGCAAAGAAGAAAGTAAGTTGAAATAGTGTCTGTTTGTGAGATCTGTTTGATTGTTTCTGAGTGAAAAGCCAAAGCAGATGAGATTCCTTGACCAGGTCAAGGTCTGTATGAAGGCATGGGCACTTCTGCAAGCAATGTGAAAAATGTCTCAAATCTTCTTATAATTATTGAAGGAACAAAATGGACAGGCTACCAAATATTACTAATGTTTTTTTGTGTTTTCTTTTGAATATTTTGTGTTAGATCACTAACATGGGACTTGCAGACACAAGTATGTATAAAATAAATAAATAACTATTCACTATGTAAGGTATGTAGAGGAAGAACACTGCAGATATCACTGTCCTCAGTTTAGATGATTCCCAGTCCAATATGGAAAATTCCTGGACAATGAATACTATGTGCAGTGGAAGGGTTTGATTCTTCTATCCATATCTAAAGATCATGAGAGCTGTAACAAAGATTGCTCAGCTCTTTCTTCAACATGGCAGACAAGAGCCAGTACCCATATAAATGAAATTCTATCCCAGTCTCCCTCCATCACTCATGAAATTTATAACTACAAATATCTCTATAGAAATCAAAGAATGTGTCATAATTTTTCTTTTTCCTGTGTTTCCTGCCATAGTTCATGCCACGCCTCAACTCACAGCTCCTCCTTTACCTACTTAAAGGAGGAGCTGTGCTTAGTTGCTTAGTGTGATCACCTTTGCTGTTCTCTATATAAACTCTTGTTCTGTGCTCACTCAGTGTGAGATAAAAAAACACATTTCAAATTTAGACTAAGCTGCCTAAAAAATCACAGCTTTATAAATAACTAAAAGTGCCTGAGTACTAAATAGATTCTCTTTATGTATGACTTTGAAGGACTTTTAAATCAGTGATAAAGTGAGACGTTTAAAGCGACATGTTTGCAGTCAGAAAGAGAGACAAAGAGAGAGAGAAAGAGAACCAAAACTGAATGGGGGAAAAAAAACAGAGAACAGCAATGAGCAAAGCTTTGGTATAAGCTTTGGTATAATAAGTAATTCAGGATTGTTAAACTGTTTACCAGTACAATATAACACTAATATCAAGTTTCTGGTTACTGCCTATTAAAGCATTTCAGAAAGATAAGATGCCGTCTTTTTATGTGAGTGGAAAGAGTTAATTAAGGCTTTTTAAAGGATGTAAAAAGGCATGAATGGCCTTGACTGGGTTCGTCTGACGTGCCAGTTGATACTGTGGATAAGAACGCCTCGGTGTCACGTTGGGTGGCACAAAGTGGAAGTTGAGGATTTACAGTGTCTCCAGACCACACACAGACCAAATGAGGGGAAAGGCGTGATGAGAGAGGGGAAAAACAAGCAATAAAAGGATAAAAATGTCAAATAAGAAAACAGACCCAATTTATGGATGATTAGATAGATTTTAAAGTTAGATAAATGCCACTTATAATGTATCATGGCTACATTTACCTTTTGATTGTATTGTACATCTGTATCTTTATTCCGTTATCCAATATCTAAATATCTGTGGCTTGACAAAATCCTGGTTTGCAGCTACCCTCTAATTTGTTGTCATTTAATACCATCTGAAATAGTAAAAGAGAAAACTAAACAGTGTTTCCCCAAGATCTATAACAATGTGAGAAACTGCGAAACATACTGTTTGTTGTTTGGTGTTGATGTTTGCCTGATGGCATCCGTTCAAGAAGATCATTGACTGACTGTGAAGAGTCTCTGTTCAGAGTCCTGTTCCTCCAAACCACCCCGTTGTTAACACTGAGTTACTGGGCAAGGCAACAGTGTAACTAACTGATCCACAAGATACGTAAATATCAACATATTACCCGGATGTAGAGCTATTAAGCACAAACAGTTCCAAAAAGATTAGTTGTTCAAGCTCATTAGTTTGATGGATTTGTCTGCTTTTTGTACTTTCAGAGACTGTTTTGAGAAAGATGTGATCAGATAAAAAGAGTCATTGCATGGAAGTGATTTTTGCTTCAACTTGCAATTGGATTAACAGACAAAGCAGTCATGTTTGATTTTCAGGTCAGGGTTAGTGAGAGATCTTTACAATTTGAAACCTGTACATTTTACCTTCTGTGCAAAAATGGGCTGAATAAATGAACTGCATCTTCCAACCAATCACACTGTGTCAATAGATATTTTTTTGTTGTTCTCATAAAATAAGCTTTAGGTTTTCTAGATTTGTGTACTTTGGGGTATTTACACTGAACAGCAATCGACTGAACACCCAACCTTGAGGTGCTCCAGTGCTAAGCTGAAAGGTTCCTATTCAATACAAACGGTCTGCCTCTTAGTTAGGAACCTCAGAATCTAAACATAACTGCAAATGTTCAGAAATGTCGAGCAAGAAATTTTTTTTGCTGGACCACACGCCCCCTAGGGGACAGTAGAGGGTGGTCTGACCTGTGGATGAAGGCTGACGGCACAGTTAGTGCAGAAAGGGCCAGATAATTAAATTCATTCTTCAGTGTGTTTTCTTTTTTATATATATAATTATTTCATTTAAAATTTTTCAGAAGCATGTGACAAGTAGACCAGTTTGTTCGGAGCTATATTAGTTAGTTTATTGAAAAAAATACATTAATATACAGAGCCATAGCATCTTACAGATTTACAAAATTTATAAGGAAAACAAAACTGTTCAAAATTACTATTTACCAGAAATTCAAGATGACTTTTACAGTAACTGCATTTTACTTCCTTGAAAAAGTGAACAAAAAAGCTTTGCTACGTGCTGTGAAATGGATTTTTGGTGCAATTTCACAATCATTTGCTTGGAAGGTTCAAGCCAAATGCTGTAGTTGCACTGACAGATTTAGACTGACAATATCAAACAGTATGAAGAAAGTAACATAAATTGGGATACCAATGTGCCAATAAATACAGCTTTGTGAATCCCTTGGGGTACTTTTGGGGCCTTTCTTGGCAACCCACTGTATACTTTTCCAGCACTAACCGATGTATGAAAAGAAGTGCAGTATGGCCACAAAGCAGAAAGCAATGTGTACTAAATGGTCCATAAGCCTGCTCCTGAGAGCCCCTCTGGACCCAAAGCGGTGAATGAGTTCATGCTACATGCATGGACGCATGGCCTGCCTCCCAACAGGACTGCTGTCCATTGAATAACATCCCATAAAACACTAACACAAACATCCAAACACATTCACATAAGGGTGTAACACATAAAGTCAAGCGAAAAAATTAAGACACTATAAAATATGCAATTGTTTACAAAGAAATAGCCACATATCAGTGTCTAAACTTTTAAACATTTGTGGAATAGAAAGTTATGCAAGTACAGCTGATAAATAAAAAATATGCATTGTTTTACACATCAAGCAAAACACATGCACAAAAATATGCTTCAACTGAGGTTTAATGTATAAAACATTAACTTCACCCCTTTGGCTGAAATAGCACATTTTGATATCATCTTCCAGTCTCTGACTTTGGTTTGTGATAAGTCTGCCTAACAACTCACTTCAGTTGTGAGATATTTGGGTTTCTTCCATCTTCAGCTCATTTCAAGTCATCTTGCTGCATCTCACTAAGATAGAGATCTAGGCTTTAACACGATCTAAAACTTTCCATAGCCCTTTCTTCATGGTTCTGGTATATTTTGGGTCACTGCCATGTTTCAGGGTCCAGTTTTGCTTCAATTGTAATCTTTTTGAGGTTAGATTTTCCACAATCACCCTCTGCAATTGTGAGCTGGCTATGATCCAGCTACAGAAAAGCATTCTCTAACCATAGCACTTTCACCTCCCTGCTTCACTTTTGGTTCTTTTCTTGGAATACAGTATTTGGTTTATGGCAGACATGTCTTCTGTTCTTGGGGACAGTTAGCTTTCTTTTAAACTCTTCTGTCCAAATTATTCAAGACTCCACGGTCTTTCTCTACATTCTTTCATGTATTTCTTAGAGAACAATTAAAGTTTTTCCTTGCCTCTCTCCCCACTCACTTCACTATGGATGTTAAAATTGTGCATTCTATGACTGCACAGGTATGCAATTTCACATCAACAGCAGCAAGAGCCTTTTTAAATGGATGACAGTTTAGTGTTTATGGAGGGTTTTCTTCTGGCATCTTGCAATCTACTTTAAGGATTAACTTGTTTGCATGACCAAACTTGGGCATCTTGGCAGTTGTTTTGAATGATCTCCCCTTATTGACTAGATTCCATGTAGTGGAATGGCTGATTTCAAATTCCCTTGAAATCTGATTCAATTTCTTATCAGATTCACAAGGTGCTACATTCTTCCTCTAGAAGGCCTCAGAGGACTGTTTTGATCTCACCTTGGTGTTCACTCTCACTTTAACAGTCAGGACAATACCTAGATAAAAGTCTGAGGTTTAAAAAGGGAAATTCTTCTTCAAAATACAGAGTAATGATGATGTAATCGTGTGCATATTTTGTGATTTATCTTTTTGTTATTGTTTGATGCAGCTCCAAGTTTGATAGCATGTCATTCTTATACAGAAGTATAAGAACTACATTCAGAAGTATTACTT
Organism: Alfaro cultratus; assembly: GCA_903066825.1. NCBI lineage: Eukaryota > Metazoa > Chordata > Actinopteri > Cyprinodontiformes > Poeciliidae > Alfaro > Alfaro cultratus. The sequence continues at coordinate 70,743 of CAEFZX010019326.1, read as the reverse complement.
AATTAGGTGCTTATATCCATTACAATGAATAAACTACATAGTAAAGACTGAGGAAGACATCAGGAAGGTCAGGATTAAAGCTTGGGGAAGTTTGTTGATGGTAGTGGCATTAATGGCATCAAGCTGAGGGGTTGTTTTTCTAAAGCATGAAGACAGAAACTACGGTAGTCAGAGGTGAGGTGTCTATGGACAGATCTAAAGACTGTCCTGGAAGAAAACCTGTTGTCCACTTGTCAATCTAAAAGACTTCAGATTAGAGCAGACGTTCGCCTGCACTGCAGGTAAACAGCCCCAACAATACAACAAGAGCTGCAATGGCTTATATCCAAACACATCCATGTGTTAAAATGCTCCAGTCAAAGTCCAGATTTAAGTTTGAGCCTTTGTTTTTTGCAAAACCGTATCAGCAAAAACTTTAGTTTTAAAATATGCAAGGGCTAATAAGAAAAGTGCTAATGCACAGTGTAGAAGGGTGAACACTTTTTATTTATGTGAAAGAAATGAAGAACTTTTCTTCCTTCTCAGAAATGTGCACTACTTTGTCCATCCATCCATCCATTTTCTGTTCACCCTTGTCCCTAGTGGGGTTGGGAGGTGCTGGTGTGTATCTCCAGCTACGTTCCTGGCGAGAGGCGGGGTACACCCTGGACAGGTCAGCAGTCTGTCGCAGGGCAACACAGAAATAGACAGGACACAAAACCATACACACACACTCACACCTAAGGAGAATTTAGAGAGACCAATTTAACTAATAGTCATGTTTTTGGACTGTGGGAGGAAGCCGGGGTACCCGGAGAGAACCCACTCATTCACAGGGAGAACATGCAAACTCCGTGCAGAAAGACCACGGGCCGGGAATCAAACTCAGGACCTTCTTGCTGCAAGGCAACAGTGCTACCAGCTGTGCCACTGTGCAGCCCGCACTACTTTGTCATGGCCTATTAAATAACATAGCAGATAAATATATTGAGATTTGTGGAGTGTCAAAATATGAAAAAGTGTAAGGCACCAAATTTAATAGCAAACAAACTGACAATCACAGCAGCAAGGTTCTTGCCTCAGTATCTCCCACTGTCAGATCGAGCTACTACAAATACCACGTTGTACTCACTGATCCCAGCAATGAATTGGTGAGTGGAGGGGTGTGTAATTGCATGCTTAAATGCCTGAGAATTGGACATCCAGTTCTGCTGAGCTGGTGCTTTCTGTGTGGCCTCATTGTTGAGACGAGCAGTCATGCAGTTCTTTGAGTCCCAGTCAGCGTTCATGTTGGGCTAGAGGTGGTTCGGAAGAGCAGAAGGGGGGGGTATTCTTTGTCTAGTAGCCAGATATTTTATTGCAAGATAAAACACTTTGTGCGTGTCCTCCAGGCCTGGCAGGAGAACTGTGGTTAATGCCAGAGTAGAGTAAATCTGCAGCCATCAGAGGGTCTTCTTTTTTCTGTTCTGACCTGTGGTTTAACATTCTTGTTGACAGCCAAATAATCAGCTGTTATAAAAGGGCCTGTGGAGCCTCTGATGGCAAGACAGAAACTAGAAAAAAAATCAAGGATTGCACTGCACACATTGTATAATTGTGCACAAACATGCACAAATGCCACCGTCAGTTATACTTTCTGGTTGATGTGCTTAATTTGACCAAAGCGGACAAACAAAAGACTCCTCTATGTGACTGCAGTGTAATGAGAGGCAGTTTGATCACAACACAGTTCTGTAGAGTTTTCCATTTCACTGCAGGACAAAAGGAACAAGCCATCAAATTCAGGTCATCTGGGACTTTTACTTACAAACAGAGTTGACGTTTAAAAAGTCCAGTCATAGGAACATTGGAGAGACTGTGCATGAGAGCAAGAGCAGCTGAAACCTGCAGTAAGAGAAATTGCTTCTGCTTTTGTTTCTAAGTACTTTTTTATCTGCAAATTATCATAATGAACTGAGTCTTCAGCCATTTTAATCACATTTTATTGTAGTGAATAGCTTAGTTTGCTAACCAATTTTTTGCTAATATAAGATTTGGAATTGAGAGGTATAGTGGAGGGATGATTTTCAATGTCACATTGAGCATGCAAGTTATGTAAATATTATGTTAAAGAAACTTAAAGCTGCAATATCTAACTTTTATTAAAAAAAAGTCTTTTTTTACATATGTATTGAAACATTCACCCTGTGATGACAGTTTGTTATGAGACAGATTATCTATGAAATGACTGATCTCCTCCACATCCTACCTGAGCCATCTGAAGAAATGCATTGCTCCCAACCAAAAACAGCCAATCAGAGCCAGGAGGAAGGTCTTAACACTGTCACGCAACCTCATGTTATCGCTACTAAATATGCTAATGGCAGAGAAACAACATACCGTGATTGGCGGCCATGCTTACTAGCCTGAGCATTTACAAAGGATCTACTGATGGGGGAAAAGCTGTAATTGCAGCAGTGAGCAATGGCGGGAAGGAGATGAGCAGTGCCACATGAGATTGTGATTGACAGCACTAAAACCTGCCTCTTGGCTCTGATTAGTTATTTCTAGTTAGCAATGGAAACATTGGAAAAAAACATAGGAGCTCAATTTTTTCACAGATTATCTGTCTCGTACCGTACTGTCATGACATAGTAACAGTTTCAACAAACATGAACAAGAATATCTGTTATAAAAATTACATACAGCAGCTCTAAACATGGTATTTTACTCTGCTAAATGTGAAAAAGCTTAAAATCAAATTTAATCAGCTGTAGGAATTTCTTTCCTCAGAGTAAAGCTACATCATCTGTGCTGTTTTATATCATCCATAGTCCTTTCTTACCTTTCATAATAATAAGATGAGAAATTCAAGGAGTGAGTTCTAAGGAGAGTTCTCTGAATAGATGCAGAGAACAAAGAAGAGTCCAGAAGCAGAACATCAACAAGGGACTGGAACTATCTGTGAAGGAGTGACAGTGAAGGGGAATGTTAAGAGACAAGAAGTAGAAAGCCTAATTACCACTTTTGTGAGATACACACACTTGTACATACACCAAACTGTGTCAGTTTTGTGGATATGACAGAAGGTCAGACTACAGTTTGCCAGAAAGAATGTAGACAAAGTGTAGACAGCCAATAAGGACTTCTTTTCTATGCACAGATTGTTCCAAAATGAAATAATTTGGACACAAGAACAGGGGATGTGTTTGACATGAAACAAATGCATCATTCCAGAGTTTAAAATATCTTACACACTGTAAGGAATAGAGATAGAAATATTGTGGCATGAAGATTCTTGCCTGCAGTATTACATTCTCATTATCATAATTCCTATGAATTCTACCAAGTATCAGAGGGAACATGAGAAAAATAAATAAATAAAACTGAAGCAGAACAGCACTCTGAAACAAGACTGTGTATGTATGTTACAGCTTTGTATGCTGAATTTGAAATGTAGGGCCCATGAAATCTTTTGACTTCACAATATGTTTTTAAATTGATAGTTTGGATGCTAATACTAATGTAAATACTTAAAGCAGCCATGCAAGGTCTGTTTTTGTCAAGTGATGAGTTTAATAGTCAACCCTACCCTTCATGACAGAAAACCAAACCAGGCCACTTAGAACAATCAGTCAACAAAGTCAAAAAATATTTTGTAAAAATGTATGTTTAAAAGAACTTTTTTAAGAACAGCCAGAGATTTGTCCCAACTCTCTCTGGTTCACTGGGACTATATTATAGCAAACCCAGATGAGTCAGAGAACTAGTGTATGGAAGATCCAGACCATCATGTAAATGGTTTGACATCAGTGTTTGGGATTTCTGTATGAGAATATCTGCAGCTGCTGCCCTATAAATTTTCCAGTGTTGAGAAAGCACAAAAAAACAACACTATTTTTGTATGGCAGTATACCATGACAAGAAGTGGACCTAGACGTTCTTCATCTGCAGCGCCATCGACAGGGTTTAGGGAAAGTGAAATTGAGGATGGAAAACTGCAGCCTTGTTGTGTGTTTGCAAATCTATTCAGCATGAAAACAAGATGAACGCAAGATCCATCACATTTGACTTAAGAATGAATGTCATAGTGGTGTCATTATATACATCGCAATGCTTCTTTTGTTGGAAGATCCCTCGCATGTCATCTATTTGTTTTGTTTTTTTATCCGTTGAGCATTTTATTTCCAAAAACAGGGATTAAAACAACTTGCTAGTTAACTTTTTTTTTTGGTTTTTTAACTTTACATTTAATAATATGTTGCTTTTGCAACTGAAGACTGAAAGCAAACTGGAACAAAATTATATATTTTTATTGCATAATCTGAATTCTTACTTGAAATCCTGCATCCTGCAGAAAATGTTTCATGTACAAATAGGTTTAAAACCCCCCACAAATTTATCTGTTCTGTTTTTGTTTTGTTTTTTCTGTTGTAGTTGCATGGCTGTTGTCAGATTTAATGTATAATTAGCATTTCTTGGCACGTATGAGGTACATATTCAGCAACTGTTGAATATATGTAATGTATGCAACTGAATAAAGCAACCAGAATGTAGATTTTACACAGGAATAGTGTAGCCAGGAGCCTGGATTACAACGTTGGAGTAAATTATTTAATAGTAACTTTATGATTTGACATTAGTTTCCATTCGGTTTTATTGTCCTGAAAAAGTAAACATTAATTTTTTCCTAATACACAGTAAGACGCAAAAATGTAAAACAATAAAAACTTAAAATGTATATATTACGTAGTAGTAGAATATGCAATCATATTAAAATAGCACATCAGCAGAGTGAGCACAACTAATTTGCTGAACAAGGAGGACGATTATTCGGAGCACTTTCATTACAACAATATTTTTTACAATACATTAATTGTGACTGAAAAACAATAAATTTGAATTATGAATATATTCGGGGGGTTTTGAATTTACCTACAGTTTTACTTGTCATATTTTTCCAGGCCGTTAGATAAGTGTCGAAAGTGCGCCGAGGTTTGTAAAAATAGATAAACACTGTAAGCTGCAGTGGAGTTCTGGTTGCTCCTGGCTAGACTGCCGGCTTTTTATTTATTTATGGTACACATATAAATAAGGAGAGAGACGTAATAGCGACAGACTGATATACGATTAAATCTGTGCGACATGGCTGTCTGATCAGATTAAGTGGAGCGCTTTAATGTGTCGGTGATGTTTGCTAAGCTAACAAAGCTAGCCCCTTCCTAGAGGCAGAAAACGACAGAGGAGCTTGGATGCAATCAGATGGCTTCAGCGTCTGCTGCTGTCAAAGGTTTACAGGGCATTTTTTGCTGTACAGTTTTTGTTGTTTTAAATTTTCCGAACGCAGTTGGAATTTTTTTTCAGCTCTTGCTTTTAAGACGATGTACTTGTCAAACTTGATAACTGAAAACTGCAATTAGTCATATGAGAAAAAATATAAGTTAAGATATCGGGATGTTTTGTAAAAGTAAATTTCTTGTAAGGTTGTTAGTTAGCATTAGCTTTGGAAAAGTATCCATTCCATTTTGTCATAATTAACATTTATTTGAAATGTGACAGTGTGTAATAACTATGTATCTGTCAGTTTTTGAATTTTACTAAAATGGATTAACTTTGGTAATATGCTACTTCATTAATACACCTGTCTATTTGATTAATTTATTCTGTGATGCAGAATGGCGGGAAGGTGACTGTTGTCTTGCTCCGAGTTCCCTGGACGGCATCCTGAGAGAAGCCATCATACAGAGACTGACCTCCAGTACACAGACTAATGACACAGCATGGGTGACATTCAGGAGAGAGCCTGGAGAGGAAGAGCAGAAGCAGGAAGCCATATCTGTCACAAAACTTATGAGATCTGACTTAAAGCAATCTATACAAGAGAAACCTGTGTTCCCTGGCAGCGACACTGATACAATCCTCTCCACTCCTTTACATCTGAGGGATGAAGACAGAGTCCCTTATACCATAAACAGATATTTAAGGGATTACCAAAGGGACGGGATCAGGTTCATTTACAACAACTACATGACCTCCACTGGTTGTATCCTGGGAGATGACATGGGCCTCGGAAAAACTGTGCAGGTACAAGACATAGGCAGCAGAATTATCTAAGAATTGTCTAAATGTAGGTTTTATCATTTACATGTCACACTGTGGCTTTGTTGCTTTTAATCCCTCCACTTTTTTTATCGTAGATTATAGGTTTTCTTGCTGCTGTGTTGCACAAAACTGGGACATGGGAGGACGTAGAGAACAACAGGCCTCAGTTTCTCCAAACTCAGATACCCTCCAATCAAAGTAATCCTAGCAAGGTGGGTATTAAAATATACAACTATAGTATACAGCTTCTCAACTACCTACTGCATTCAATCATGTGCCGCAGATTATAGTATAAGTTTGTCATGAAGCTGATTAAAGTGTTGTGTGATCCCATCCAGGTGTTTCTGATTGTGGCCCCGCTGTCAGTGCTTTATAACTGGAAGGATGAACTGGACACATGGGGTTACTTCCAGTGTGTGGTGGTCCACGGGCTGAGGAAGGAGGAGGAGCTCGCGCGCATCAAGAACGGCCGCATCGAGATCGCTCTCACCACCTACGAGACTCTCCGCCTCTGTCTGGATCAGTTTAATAAGTAATGAAAATACAGTGCTTATACACCTTTTCTGGTTGGATAATGTGCAGCAAACTCAAACATGCTACAGTACATGTAGCCATTGATAAAGGATGACAGATATGGAAGGGTTGGACCTTTAAATAGCCGGGATCTTGCAAAAATAAAAAAGCGTGCTAAAAGAGTGTATTTGACAAAAATGTATAAAACTTATGATTTGTATAGTCAGAAATGGTCTTGTGCCATAGTTCTTTAGGGTTTATCAAAAAAATGTAGATCAAAAATCATGTTTAGCCCCATTGTTATCCTTTTTAAGTTAGCTAAAAATGCTAAATAGAACTCAGTTTTAGAGACAGCCAGGTCATTCCCAAGGAAATATTTTAGCTGAAAACATGGACCTGCTGTAGATGATCAACTTGTGGATGGTCCAGCTCTTGGGTTTTGTGTGAGATCTTTCCCATTTCTTAAAGACATATTTTTCCGACATGGTTCTTCTTTTGATTTAGATTTTTTTGTTATCACATACATCTATCTTTTTCCTACAGTTGTCCACTTATTTTTGAAAGCAATCTACAATATTTCCTGATATTTAGGTCGATGGACTGAAAATTTGTGAAATCAGCCAAATTTAAAATATAATTATAAAACTATTCAGAATGCCCAAACAAAACGTAAACAACACTGCTTGAAAAGCTCAGAATTAAGTCTTGCTTGTTGAATGGTTAGTTAAACCAAGGTTTTAAAACCTTTCCACATGATTATATGACTCTCCAATTAAGTTTACTGCTACAATCGTTTGATTACAACAGACATAATTTTAAGGCATTTTACAAACAAATCCAATTCATATTTAGAATCCACTTTTCCTTCATATTTAATTGTTGTATTATTCAGTACCAACAAATTTGTATAAAGATAAAAGTAACAAATAAATTTGATACTTGATAAATAAAATATCTATGTCCTCCTCCAAAGAATCAACTGGTCAGCAGTGGTTGTTGATGAGGCTCACAAGATAAAAAACCCAGAGTCCCAGATCACTCAATCTATGAAGGAGCTGAGATGTAAGGTGAGAAAAATAAGGAGTATTTAATATCATAATGGATATTTTCTATGTATAGTTAATAATTGCTGATGGTTTTAGAAATATTAAGTAAAAGCACCATTATGTTAAATGTTTTCAGGCAAAGACTACAACAGCTGCTGTGGTTGTGCGTTTTCAACTAAGTTTTCAATTCTTGCCTTTTTCTTCCATCAGAACAGAATCGGTCTCACTGGGACCATCTTGCAGAACAACTTGGAAGAGCTGTGGTGTGTTATGGATTGGTGGGTTGATATGATTTTATTTTATCATAATATGACATATATTATTTTATATTAATTTTATGAAATATTTGTGGATTCATGAATTCATAAATGTTTATTCTATTCAGGGCCAATCCAGGTTGCCTTGGCAACTTGGGGCATTTCAAGAACAATTTCTCAGATCCCATCGAAAAGGGGCAGAGGCACAGTGCGACCAAACGTGCCCTGGCTACTGGGAGGAAGACTGTTCGAGCCCTGGTGAGGAAGATTGCTCCTTTTTTCCTCAGGAGAACGAAAGCGTTCATCACAGAGCAGCTGCCAAAGAAGGACGACAGGGTAAGTCTGGAGACCCTAAAGAGCATCAAATACCTGTTCGATCTCTTCTCAGTTTTTAAAACAATGATACCGTACTGAATCTCTTTGGTATGTTTTGTCCCAGGTAGTGTACTGCTCTCTGACAGACTTTCAGCAGACTGTTTATCAGGCAGTGCTGGACACTGAGGATGTCACGTTACTTCTGAGGTCTTCAGAGAAATGTGACTGCCAAAGTGGACGCACCCGAAGGGGCTGCTGCTATCAAGTTAGTTCTTTTTCCCCCCCCCTCTTCCATGGTGTTACTGTTTATGATCATGTTTAGTTAAAGTTTAAAGTATAGACAAAACTATTCAACCCACCTTGAAAATTTTGACTAATCGCTATTTAGAGTAATCCTCTTTTTCACGTAATATTTTTTTTAGTGAACTGGATACTATCTTGCAGTTCTTACTAAGGTTCGATGCATCTTTTTGTTGAAGTTTACATTACAAACTGCCACAGTGACAGTCTACCATTAATTAAATCAGATGATCAGTACTTTAATTTAGGAAAGAACCTGGAAAATTTTATTTTGTTTAAATCTCATTCTTACATCATGTTGGTTATAGTAAGTTTTCTCCAAGCAATTAAAGATCATTTTCATTCCCAGAAAAACTCTCAGGGTGTTTATGTAAAGCATCTGTACTTTACCTACTTAACCATATTGAGGAAGGTTGCCAACCATGCAGCCCTCCTTCAGTCTACTTCAGGCACCAGCAAGAAACAGGTAAAAATCTTGTTATTCTGTATCAGGTTAAACTGACTCCTTATTTTTTTATAATGGTGTTGATTCAATTTATTTATTTGTGTCTTATAGGAAAAGTATGTGAGTTCCGTCTGTGCTAAGGTTTTCCAGAAGTTCCCAGACTTTGTGCAGAGATGCAAAAATGAAGCCTTTGAAGCTCTTTCAGACCCGATGTATAGTGGAAAAATGAAGGTACCGCACTCAAGTGAAAACATTTCCATGCAATCTTCACAGAATATTTCAGTGCTTTTGATTTGAAAGTGTATGCTTTCTTTTAGGTTTTGCAGAAGCTTCTGAAGTATTATCTGCAGAAGAGAGACAAAGTGCTTATCTTTTCTCTGTCAACCAAGGTGAGAACTGTTTTTGAGTGCGTTTGTTGATTTATCTGGTCTTACACAGTTAAGTCTATGTTACTAGTACATAAGATGTACAGTGTTTAGCAAACTTATTCATATTTTGCCACTTTGCATCCACAAAATTTAATGTCTTTTATGTAACAAACCAACACCAAAAGTAGAGCATAAGGATAATATAGGAAGTGGAGAAAAATATTTTCTGATTTAGTTGGGGGTTTTTTGTTACACATACAAATCTGTGTTCTGTTGCATTGCCTCTGCTGTGAGATCGCAACTAGCCTGCAGTTAAAAAAAGCTGGAATAATAGTTTTCTCATGACGTGCATTTCTAGGCATACCTTTGGGATTTTGACAGCAATTAGATCGTTATGGATAACTAGACTCTGCACAATCCAATGGCTGCTGTCACCTTATACCATCCAATAATATTTGTGGCCTCTACAGGGTCATATTTTTATGACCTGTCTTTTGCTTTTTTGGAACACAAGAGCTCATAAAGGTCACAGCAATGCATACTCTATAGCATATATAAAAATATACAGTCAGAGTTCCTAATGCTATCCTTTAAATATTGCTTTACATAGGATTTGTTTGTGTAGTGTCTTGTTTTTATCCTGTGTAAACTCTTACTTTTTAATGAGTTGCATTCACATCATGTGAAGTTATTTTTGTTCTCTTAATTTTCTTACATTAACGCCTGCATATCCTTTCAGCTCTTAAATATCCTGGAGAGTTACTGCATGGCAGAGGGACTGGATTTTAGTCGATTGGACGGAACCACCAAGTCCAGAGAAAGAGTCCAGATTGTGAAAGAATTCAACAGCTCTTCTCACGTCAATCTGTGTCTGGTTTCTACCATGTTAGTGGGAAAATTATACAACTAATGCAATTTTGAAACATCCTGTTAAGCTTTAAAGGGGAAATTTCTTTAAAGTTTCTTTTCAACTAAAATATGTAAAAAGCATTAACAAAAGAAGTGAGCCATAAATTACATTTTTGCTTTGAACATCAAACTCTGGAATCAGAATCAAAAGAAAATTAGCGATAGGACAGTCTGGTTTCGGTTTGAGTTCATTAAGTCAAAAAGATTTATATTGTGATTGATACAATGAGGAAGTCAGGAGAACTGCTATCAAGAGTGCAATGGCTTGTGTAATTAACAAAGCTGCACCCCACAGAGGGATTTAAAGATACTCCTATGGTGATCTTAGTTTTGGGAATAACGTGTTAACAACCACCTTTAACATAAACTGTAATTTAAAACCTCAGATTTCTGTCAGCGTTCAGTTGGATGTAATTTCTGTTCTTTTTCTGGTCAGCATTGTTACATTTATGCATCAGCCACACCATTTTTCCCTGAATGCTTCACAATAGGAATCCTCAAGTTTCTTTTCACATATTCAGTCCTTGTTGACAAAAGTGTTTTCTTAACTGATTAACTTTATGCTCACAAACAACAGCAGTGCTGTTGCATCTGTTGTCTGGCTGTTTACTCCATACTTGAGTAATCAGTCCTAGCTGTGGTATGAACCATTGTTTACTCATCCTTCAGCTTTAAGTTGTTGGTTGCTTTATATCAGTTTCTGTTACGAGTATGTGGACACATCCTTTCCACATATGCTTATACTAATAAAAGGTTTATTTTTGGGGGAAAAAATATTCTGTCTTCAGCCACAGAGAATTGCACATTTCAGCACATCACTTGATATGTCCATAAATCCATTATTAATATATGGTACAAGCTTAATATTTTTAGTTTATGTGACTCAAACAGGCTGTCAGAAGAGTAGGCTTTCACTTTACTTATCTGCTTTGAAACAAAATTGGAAATAAGTGTGATGCATTTAGTTTTATATTCTTAAGACTTTTAGGTTTTATTGTTTTACAGTATATTTAGCCTTTTAAATAAATGTTTCTTCTTTTAGGGCGGGGGGTCTTGGTCTTAACTTTGTAGGTGCTAACGTCGTTGTGCTGTTTGACCCCACCTGGAACCCAGCCAATGATCTTCAGGCTATTGACAGGTAGCTTTTATTCAAGACAATACTTATTTAATATATTCTGTTATAACTTTTACTTTCCTGGCCCATCAGACTATGTTCTTTGTACACAAATCATTTTATTCAGAATCGTTGTGCATTTTAATGCTATTAATGTGATGGTTGTTTGTGTGTTTGTCTCTGCAGGGCGTATCGTATCGGACAGTGCAGGGACGTCACTGTTCTCAGGCTGATCTCACTTGGGACTGTAGAGGAGGTTATCTACCTCAGACAATTATACAAACAGGTACAAAACAATTGTAATTGTGGTTTTAAAAATATTTTAGTTTTTTAAAGTCAACTTCTGAAAAAGTTGAGATATTGCTTAAATATAAACAATGCAATAATTTTTCAAATAGACAAAATGTGATATTTGATTTTTTATATATATATATATAATTATGTGTATATCTATCAGTCTGATATTCATTTCAATTATATTGTTTGCTGAAACCTTTTAGTTAAAAATTGTATGTATCTAGTTAATTCATATTAGTTAGATGCATTGAAAGAGCACAGTGAGGTGCTGAGAGGAATTCATCAAGCTCTGATCAATATTTTAAAAGTAATGTCTAACTTAAAGAAAGTGTCTTGGGTTTTGTTCACAGCTTGGATTACTATCATTCAAATTTATGGAGAACATTAGCTTTTAACATACTGCCTTGTTTCTTGATCAGATTTTAAATATGTAAATGCAGCTCATTTAAGTAGGAAAAAAGATGTAAAATTGACATTATTTTCACTGGATTATGTTTTGTTATTTTGTTTTATTTTCTCCCTAACAGCAGTTGCAGTGTTCAGTAGTCGGTAAACAGAACGCCCGGCGGTACTTTGAAGCGGTGCAGGGAAACAGTGTCTATAAAGGGGAACTGTTTGGGATCAAAAATCTGTTCAGGCTGCAGATAGAAGGAACATGTCTGACCCGCAGGATTTTAGAGGTTAGTCCATCAATGTTTCTTTTACGTTTTCAATGTGTCACAGTGTGTTTTCATTTGAAATTTGCTTTTGTTTTCATTTGGATCATACTTTGGTTTAAAGGAGCCAAACAATCTTAGATTTCTGTACATTTCTCTAACAAACATTTCTTTGAGGTTTCCAAAGGTCTTTCTAGAGATTTTTGACATTTATTTAGTCCTTTGTGGCCACACCAATAGTTCATCTCTTGGGTCATAATCATTTGTAATACTCTTGACTTTTAAGATGAGCTCTAAGGACAAAAAGTGGAACCTTTTAAATAAATCTAGAACAATTTTTACTTTCTTGGTCTGGATTTACAATTTTTTATGTTTGGTCCGACAGAACCAAAGAAAAATATATGAGGAGAAACTTTAGACTTTGCCACAAACACTGTTTGATCAAGATCCTCTGTTAAGTTTGATTGTGTTTGGTGAAATGTGCTAATGAATGCATGCATAATCCTGCCAGCGAGAGGGACAAGTGGAGGCCGGTGTCATAACAACAAAAGCACACAAAGAAGGCGAGAAGGAGAACAAGACGAGCAGAAATGAAGTAAGTAACTCTATAATTCTCAGTGCAGCTCACCTTTCCTATCTTTCCTCTTTTCCAAAGTGGCCCATTCACTGTCCTATTCCCATAAGGACATTCTTCAAACAGGGACATTTGTCTAACAGTCAAATCAAACAACAGTTTCTTTCATGATTGTAAAAGAAAAAGAAATAAATAATTGCATCTTACTCTAAGGCTTTTACACTTTGTGGAAGAGTTTGGAATTAGATCAAAGTAGGCATATGTCTAGATAAGCACTGAAAAATAAACTAAAATGTGGATAATTGTTTGTATTTTCCAGACTTTACTCCCCATTGTGTTGTTTAAATGTCATATCCACGAATTCTTCCATTTAACAATTTGTTTATCTATCTTTCCACATGCTCATCCATCCATCTATCTTACCATTTGACTGCCGTTCATCCCATTCTGACCACCCTAAATATCTGCCATAAAGTTATGCTGAAGTTTTTTACTTTTACTTAAAAAAAAAATCAACCTAAATAGTACCAAGCATGAAGGAAATCTGATTCAGGACAAAGTATGAAGTTTGGAATGTGTATGAATACAAGTATTCAGCTTTTAAGAAAATCAGAACATTACGTCAAGTGAGCGAAGTACAAGAGGATGACAAAAATTACAAATCAATCCCCTGAATTGTTGTCACTGAAGTTTGAGGTTTATTTATGTTTCACATCTTTCTAATTGTATTAGGAGCAGCTGGATTTAATCACTTGTTTGACCTCATGGCAGAAGCAGACCACACTGAAGCATGTCTTCACTTGCCTCTTATTTTGTTTTCTTCTTATTACATCACCATGCAGGACTCATGTCACTTTGATGTTTACTTTGATTTGTTGTTGGAAAACATCTGTTTTAAATTCGCCATTTGAAATTCACAAGGGCTGGTTAGTTTCAAGATGACGCAAAACGGAAGAGATTTTACGCTTTGGCTGCATGTTGTTGCTAAATATTACGCCACTTTTCCTGTATGTGCTTTTCTTAAAATGTAAATTTCTACTGTTCTGTTCAGGAACATGGAGACGACACTGTGTCAAAGGATGAAGCACCTGAGGAGAACATGCATGTCTCAAAAATCCCAAAAGGTGTGCTAGATTTCAGCAGTGGGAGCGAAACTGATGAAGAGTTGCAAGGGCCAAAGCCAAAAACTACAAATTTGAGTGCAGGCCATGGCAACAGGAGTGGCAAAGCTGCTGGTGGAGTTGTTCACATGAGTCTTCTCCAACATGGCTTGTCCAGACTCCTTGAAACTGTCAAGGATAGACAGCAACTGAGGGAAGGAGACTGTAGTTCCTCTGCTGAAGGTAGTCCATTTGAGGAGGAGGTAGGAGATCAAAAGATAGACGATACCTCCACAGGCATCTGCACAACTTCCTGTGAAGGAAATGGTGCTGCCCGCCTCCCAGAATCTGAAACAAAACCCCAGAACAAATCCATCGGCTCAGACAGACAAGACAGAGATGATGGAAATAACATTTTATTGTTAAAAAAGGGGGATTATGCGGAAAGACAGAGATTGGGCCTGAAAAGACGGCTAAATAAACAAATTGCAGTGGATGACGAGAGTGATGGAAATTTCTCACCAGAAAACAAGAAAGCTAATAGGCTTAAAACTACAGTTACAAATGTGCATCAGTTTGAAGGATGCTCAGATGAATCTGACGATTTAGACCTAGAGGCACAAATATGTTCCAGAAGGGGTGCTTCAAATTTGTATAACAAAGAAGAAGATGGCGGAAGGAGGAAGCCGGGCCGTGGCAGAAGAAGGCAAAGTGCGGGAGCAAGGGACAAGGCAAGATCCAAGTATACAGAAGTGATAGAAGCTTTTACATCTTCAGAAGATGAACGTTCAGCTCCAGGGAGACGAGCGGGAAGGTCAGAGGTTGCTTCATTTACAAGTCTCAGAGGTTCAACAACTCCAGCATCTGAGGAAAAGGAGCAAACCATCGATAACGTGCTGGGTTAGAGTGATGGTTCTTTCGTTTTAAGTATGAATTATCATACTTATAACAAGGTTAATTCTAACATTAACCATGTCCATTATTTGTGTAAAGGACTTGTGCAGGAGGTGGTGTATATGCACTCTAACCAGCGGGTGGTGGGTGGCAGCAGAGCAGAGGAGCTGATCAGCAGAGCGGCTGTGCGGGACGTGTTTGAACGCAGAATGTACTCACAGCTTCCGGCCAACAACCTGCTGGGAACCCAGGAGGTACATAGAAACAAACACCAAGTCCAGTGGCTGTTTAAATACAGAGTTAGGAATAATGTGTGAGCTCTAATTTTTTCACGTTTTCTAATTCTATGGCAATAAAAATATTTAAAATATTTGTTACATTGATGCAAGTAGATCTTCCTGTGATGAGAGCTTTAAAATGATTGTAAGATTAGGTTTTCCCTCACCATTCTAAGCTGTTTTGGTCTTTAAAAATTTGATTATTGCATTTTGAACTTCTGTTCCAGAGCCTTCCAGCGAGTTTACCAGCCAGCCAGCCTAACTCCAGTGCCATCCATCTGCAGAGGCCCAACGTGGATCATCCAGTGATCTTCTCCAGCAAGAAGATCCACCACACTGGACGCACTACAGTCATTATTGGAGATACTCCCAAAGCAGTCTGCAGGTATTTAAAAGTGGTTTTAATTATTATACTGAAGAATTGAAGGCAAGCAAGAAAAGCGTAAGGCATAAACAGATTTATAAAAATAAATATAAGCTATCAAGGATGGCTTTAATGTATTTTATTTGTTAGGGGCTATGCACACTGATTAACATTTTTGTAAATGCGGCAGAATTAGCTAAAATGCAATTTTTCATCTGTTGTTCCTGGACAATGAGATTTTTTATCTTGGTAAAAACAAACTAAGGTCATACAAGCGAGGTTAAAATGACTGAACTACACCAATTCTATCAATGCAATAAATACAAACGTTAAATACAAAACAAGGAAACTAAAACACAAAAAGTATAACAATTAAAATTAAAGTTGTTACATGGCTGCCAGAGAAGATCATTTTAAAGGAGGATGGAAGTAAGAATGAGAACCAAAATTTAGGAAGAAGTAGAATAATGGGCAAGAAATAAAAGAGGAGAGGAATTCCTGGCAGTGTCGGGAAGAAGGCCAAAAACCCACCACAGAAACAGTGTTGAGAGCCCCCACCTGGACTTTAATAACTGCTCATGTGTGTATGCAGAAAAAGACCACCTCTGAGGTTTCCCCTCTACCTATTTCCCAGCATCATGCCAAAGATTACCCAGCTATGATCAGGCACAACACTGAAGGAGTTTCCCCCTTTGCAGCCGCAGTCCTCCTGAGACTGACCAAAAAATGATCGCCTTAGGTCTTCCAAACCCGCACATTCTAGCCAGCATTTATGTACACACACCCACACATGTGGTGTTCACACACACAGACATAACCCCATTCTGCTTCATCACCTCGCCTCAGTCGCCCATATATACAGACACACAGACACCTTTATAGCTCCAGCCTCACTCCCAGCGGGGGGAAAGCTATATCTCTCCCCAAAGGTTCACCAGGGAGTGAAAATGCACATTGGGTTATATTGATATTGCCTCTGTTTGTTTAGTGATTTGAATCCATATGCACCTTGTGTTTTTGTGTTTATTATGTAAAGCACTTTGAAATGCCTTGCTGCTGAAATGTGCTATACAAATAAAATTTGATTGATTGATTGATAGATAGGTTTTACTCTCTTTACTTTTGCTTATTGTGTTTCCAATGAAACGCCACAAATGGTAAAAAAGACAAATCCCTTTAATGGGCTGGTGTCGCTGAGTATGGTTAGATTAATGTTTTTAACGGCTCTAGGAAAGCAACTGTAGTCTCACCACATTTTTTTCTGGACATAACCCCTGATCTTTGCAGTACTTCTGATCTTAGGTTAGACCTTACAGACCTGCAGAATATCTGAATGATAGTCTGGGAAGAATTACTCCAAAAATGTTAAACATGTGGTATTAATAAAAATAATCTCATTATAAGAAAATTAGCCAAATTATAATTAAGGTCATCTTTGAAAATATTAAAATGGGTAAATTTGTCAAATTTAAGGAAAAATAAAACAATCACATGTTGCAACTTACTCTTAAAAATGTATTTGAAACTACCACTACTACTTTATGATACAGAAAATAACCTACCATCCCACAATAAAACTGAGGTGTTTGCTGATTTTTTTAGATGAAGTGACCAGATTTATTTTTCCAACAAAGATTTATGTTTGTTTGGACAGGTATTGTCTATTCTGGTTGCTTTTAAGCACTGAAAAACATTTCTCATAATAAAGTTAATTGAAGTCTTGCTCTACATACTTTATCATTAAAAATGTCACTTATTTTTGTCTCTTTGTCATTTTTTGCATAGGCAGCAGCTGGAGGAAATGGCGCAACATTTCAAATTTGTTTCAGTCCATCAGTTTGCCACTGAGATTCTGAAAGGAAGTTCATCTCATAGACTCGACTGGCTCTGTCGGTACTACACTTCACTGAACCACTCTGATGTGGCCGGAGCTGTCAGAGAAAACTTCCCTGACACGACAGCGCAGCCTTCCTCTCCTACAACTGCTACTTTCTCATCATCTACTAAAATGTCAGACAAAACCCAACAAATTAAATCTTCCAGAGTCAGAAAAGCAAGGAAATACAGTCAGACCAGAAGAACTATCCCCAGATCTCCACAAAACAATATTTCTTCACAGAGTGGATCTTGCGTCCTAAAAAATAATGGTCTTGAACCACCAAAAAAGGCAGGGCTAGCTGAGAAGAATCTTCCAGATCCTCTACAGGATGTTCAAAGGTTTGTGTCAGGGGAGCAGGAGGAGATGGTCTCCAGTGCCAGCAGACATTCAAGGACACAGAAGAGCAGTGTTTCTACTGCTGGAGCCTGCCGAGCTGGTGGTGGTCTTGCCGTAGATCGGGCCAGCAGCGTTGGTCAGGGATCCAGGGAGTCTGCTGTTGCTGCTTTCCTGAACCACACAGACAGAGACTGCCCTTCTTCGCCTGACCTCAGGCGCTGCAGCTCCACCACGTTATCCAAACCCACAGCTCAAGACAGGGAACAAGGAATCCAGGAATCGTCACTGAGGATGGGTGAAACATCGCAAGAAAGTTCTGAGCCTTCTTCCTTGTGCAATAGCTCCCACCTCAAAGATCTTATAGGAGATACATCCATTCTTGATTATTTGCTGAAACCTAAAGGCAAGAATGTGCAACAGAAAAGCGCCCCAAAAACACCTCCCGTATCTTCTTTGCTGCTAAACCCAACACCCGACACATCTTCTTCACCTAAACTATCTTTAGGTACTGATTCAAACTCAGTTACACACAATACTGCGCTGGTGCAGAAATCAAGAAGCGCTCGCAAAGACATCTGGGACATCCTCAGTGAGGGCAATGAAGAGAGAATCAACAGACTAACAGACCCAGAGGAGGTGCAGAAAGTTTGCATTAATACCACTTTTGCAGCTCGAGGTTTTTCTGAGCAAAAGGAAAGCAAAAATCTCTGGAAAACAAATGACAAGTTTCTATGGAGGAAATGACACAATAAAGCCTTTTAGAATATTATTTGATTTGTATTTTAAAAAGTATCAACTGGCAATGTTGCTCAAATACTCAGCTTGCTAAAACTCTGAAATTCAGAGTGTACATATTTTAAAGTTTGTTTTTGTATCCTAGGTGGTGTGAATGATTGTGGCTTTTATGCATCAGCTTAAAAGGTGCAAAATAACATTGTATTCACTAACTTATGGAAGTTGTATTATTTAGGACTGTTTTGCTGTTGCAAAACTGAACTTGGAGACAGTGGCTTTTGGGGGTTGATTTTCAACATCACCATTCAATATTGTGTGCTGTAAATGGTCAGATTCTCCTGCAGTTCTTTCTGTAATCCGAGTTGTCAGTTGCGCCACAAAAGTCCCCAAAAAGTGAGAGCTTCTGAGCAAAAATAACAAGCAGTTAATGACCTTGGGAAGGTTTGAATGGATTGTCCTTACGTTCCTCTATTTGCTTTTATTTTTACATGTCATATTCAAACTCTTGCAACTCCTGCTTGCATCATTCCCATAACACAAAAGCAAAGTCAGGCTCATTTGTGCGTTAATTATTTCATGAGCATGTCGTAACACACAGCTGTTTGACCCCTTTCAACTATTGTGCTGAGGTAAACGGACACCCCAAAAGAAAATTTGTGCTCCGTGTTGTGTTTAGCAGAAATTAGAAAGTTCTGATAGCCACCAGTAA
This sequence comes from Alfaro cultratus, assembly GCA_903066825.1. Lineage (NCBI taxonomy): Eukaryota > Metazoa > Chordata > Actinopteri > Cyprinodontiformes > Poeciliidae > Alfaro > Alfaro cultratus. The sequence goes on along the minus strand of CAEFZX010019326.1, from coordinate 51,594 downwards.
ACAAGAGAAAGGGATGGATATCTCAAAAGACTGCACAAGTTGTTAAAAAGCTTGTGTTTGTACTACAGGGTGGTAGATCGCTTCATGCAAGTGTATGCCATTGCCACACCCATGTTAAATTGTACACAGGAAGAAATAAAACACCTTTTTACCCCAGAACCCTAAACCACTTCCTTGTTACTTCTTTTTGTTTCATCTGCAGATTTGCAGATCCCAGGTTTTTTTGTTGTTGTTTATTGTTTTTGTCATCAAAGGAAAATGATTTTCTGTAACACCTGATTGCTGGGAACGGTTTATGTCTAAACAATGCCCTAATTGTATTTTATATTTAACGCCATCTGTATAAGTTTGCCAATGATGGAAAGCCAAATAACAGTTGCCCTGTAGATATCAGGCTGTGGCACCTAATTTGGTTTTACAAGACTGTTTATGAGAGTTGACATCCTTTTTGAGCTAGGTTGCCACTCATCTTTGCTTCCAAGCCAAAATTTGCGAACTCTTTGTCACAAATTAAAAACTTTATCCACGGATGGAAAACAGTTGATTTTGGTTAATAAATTATTATGCCAGTTACTTGTTAATACATGCAAACTTGCAGTTTTCTTCAACTTCAATGAAAATACTGATTTATATTGGAGCCTTTATGTATTCTACTGTTGATTTGCAAAAAGCAATAATGGATTCAAATGTAAGCACCAAATTTTTGTTTGTAAAATTTCTTAAATCTGCTGTATTGTTATAGCACCCTACAAAGCAATGGTCGATCATGTGCATAAAGCCTTTAGAGAGGCACTGTATTCGTTAGGGAACATACTGATTTTGTTTAAGTCATTAAACATAATGTATGTAGAAAGAAATATTACCCAACATTTTTGCGCAAGATTTATTAACAGAAACTTTGGGGTGTCTCATCAAGCTAACAGCTGCAGTGGAGGGGTGTAGAGCTCTCCTGCTCTTACCGTAACAGGCAGAGGAGGTCTCTAAACATAAAATAAAACACTTCTCTCCCTTCATTAGGAAATTACACACAATTTGCCCCTCATTCCTATCCAGTTACCCAGGAAACTGCTAGCGGTAATTTGGGTTAATACACTGGCTCCTGGGTCCTTCCGTTCCCCATTGTGCCCCATCATAAAAGAGACATAATGCAAATGCATAAAAACTTCTGCCAACCGAGTGTCTAATACACTGACTCACACAGTAAGGGAGGCTAATCCTCTTCTGTTTTTTTTTTTTGCTCAGATAGATCATCACTGGAAATTAAAAATGGTAATGAATTGCACTGGAAAGATTTCACAATATTTGTATGGAGCTCTAGCTATTGAATTTGAAAAGACTTTTAAGATTTAAAAAGAAAAAAGAAATCTACTAAAAAAGAGCAGAGTAGCAAGAAGTAGAGGGAGGTCTGCTGTTTTGCTTCTTACAGACAAAAGGAATGGAAAACTGTGTGTTTTACCATGGGGTAAATATTGAGAGAGTAGACATATAAACGAAGTGAAGAACTGCCTGGGTCTCTGTTGCTCTGCCAAAAGCATGTGCGTCACTTGATCCATTGTTTAGTGTGGAGAGGTCTCTGCAAGCAGGCGGCTGCCTCCTTCTCCAGCTGCGGTCGCTCCACTGTTTATGTTTGCAGGGCCCTTCGCCTTGAAGTGAGGCTATGCAAGCAAAGCCCAGCTATATGTGAGTGTTTGGCCATCAGAAAGAAAAAAAAAATCACTAATCTTCCCTTTTTTTAATCCATACTTCTACTGTTTCTCACCCTCAAGCTCAGTTTCTTTGTGTCTCTTATCTCTTATTAAACCAAACCAAGCTAATTCTTGGTGGCCTGCTCATTTGGGGAAGTGCAAAGGTTGAAATAAAAATGTTGGTCTTGGATGACAATGTTTAAAACTTTTGGAGCTCAATCTCAGATTATTTCACCTAATGTAAGAATGAACAGCACATTGGCAAGATAGTTAATCAAAAAGTGGCTTGCAAAGTTTGTAAAAGTTTAACCTTTTCACCTTTTGTAATATAAAACCACACGTTTAATTGTTTTCTGTTATGATTTTATGTAACAAACCAGCATAAAGTCAAGCATGATTCTGAAGTGTAAGGAATATGGCTTTCAAAAAGAATTGTCAGTCCTGTTTGCTTTGATATCCTTAAAGAAAAGTCATGGAAACCAATCACATTCCAACATTGGGTTGAAAGGTCAAGAATAATAGCAGGATTATAAAACATAAGGCCAATCTGCATACTCCTGTAGACCTAACCAAGAAAAGGACGACCAATAAAACTGACAACCCAGGTGAAAAGCTACGATAACCCTGGAGGAGCTACGTAAGTCCACAGTTAAGTTGGTAGAGTGCTGACAGGACAATTATTATTTGCACACTTTCCAGTCTTGGTCTTCATAAAAGAGTGACAAGAAGAAAGCCATAAAAAGACTCCACATCTTTCACAGTAAAGATGTGGAACAAGGTGCTTGGGTCAGACATTTTTGACTTACATGCAAAGTGTTTAGTGTGGCAGAAAACTAACACACCATGCATAGAGTGATACATGGTAGGAACATTCTTACTAGATGCATGTCAAGAACAGGAAACAGGTCAGAGTTGATTTGAACATGGATGGCGCTAGATGCAGAGCAATTATGGAAGAAAACATGTTAGTGGCTACAAAATAGTTGAGACTTTGGTAGACGATTGTCTTCCACATGTAACCTGAACCGCATTGAAATGGTTTTGGTTGAAGCAAATTAAGATGTTTGAATAGCCCAGTCATAGTCTCAACTTAAATACAATAAAAAAAAAAAAAATTCAAGCCTTGGAAACAATATTGAAAGTTATTTTAATGCAATTTGATTGCGCTAGAAGTATTTTGGCAGTGAATGAGCCATGAGAATGACATCTCCCCGTACTCTTTAGATTTAGTCTTTGAATATCGTTTTCCATGCGTTTTACAATTATGCAGTATTTGGTTCTGATTTATCTCAAAAAAACCCTGTTAAATACATTGAATGTTTGATTTGACAAAAGATGGAAAAAGTTCAGAAGAGATGAAGACTTTTGCAAGCATCCAAACATTCATCAGACTTCCAGTTTTTGAGTATTTGGTGTTCCAACCATCAATAATCTAACAATTGCAACACCAATATTTTTATACAAAATCATCAGTTTCCATTATTGGCAGACACAAAGATACCACTGTTTGACTGAATCAAGGATAAAAGGGTGAAAGGATTCCAATCTCCATCTTAAATTCCTCAGTCAACCTGGATAATTTCTTGTGTGGCAGCTTCCCTGTGTCAAAGCCAGTCTGTGTTTCCGAGGGTTAGCTGTCCTGACCTTGACTTCTGGGTGGGCTGCATAGACCATGTGCTTGCCTTGGAACATTGGAGGTTGCTTCTGTTTGCTGAAACAACACGCAAGCGGTATCGACGCAGGGGAATGGAGTGGCACAGAGAGCATCATCACACGCAGTACTTCACTCCCTTTTTTAGACACAGTCACAGACTCACATGCACAGAAATTAAGCACAGTAAAAACCATCTTCCAAGACTTCATCGAGCACATAAGCCATGCTTATTATGTCAAATGGAAGTAATCATTTTCTTTTTGCCCAGACTAAAGTATATTAGTCTGGGCATTTTTTATTTGCCACAGGACGTGTTGAAGCTGCTCATCTTTTTTGCCCTTAAATTTAATCCCACTGATAGAAAAATGATGGAAACGGGTACCTTGATTGAACTTGACCTTTTTTATGGACAGTAATAATAATAGTAATTAACCCTGTTTGATATTTGTAATGCTTTGACATAAGACATCAAAGAGTCGCCATAATTGCATTGGCACCAGGTGAGTCAAGACCACCCAAGATGCAAAACCCCCTGTTCTTGAGAAAGCAGAGTAAACAACTCTTGATTTCAGCAGCAGGTGACGCAGACATGCCTCTGCAGCAGGTTTTAAAAAACTTAGATTACAGATAAAAGTCCTCCAAGAAATTTCTAAATTAGGTATGACTTTTAAATTAAAGTGACAGATAATATTAGCTATCATCTTGTTACTTATTTATTCCAAAGCGCTCATGTTATACTCCTATGCATATTTATCCTTGCAATAGATACATTGAAACTTCCATTAGAGAAGGTTCAGAGTAACAACCCCGCTTTTATTTCACATAAAACATGCATGTTCTGCCATCTGGTGGCGACTTTTAGTATCGCAAGGTTCATATGAAAAGTTAAAGAAAACCTTACAGAATCTCCTACAGGCTTCTAGATTGTAAATTAGAATCCATAATCCTAATTTATAATTATAGATTTGTATATATAATAATATATATAAATTTTATAAATACAATTTGTCTGAAACGTATGACAAAATTTAACAGTTAAAAAAGATAAAGAAGGTTGTGTTTAAACTTTTGAAAAGAATAATAAGAATGAATGACTGAATTAATAAGCACATAAATAAAATACCTAAATCGGTTAGCATTTACTTTAGGCATTAGATTAAAGTTACGAACAATTGAAAGTGACCAAAACACACAAAGCAGACACTGTTAGAAAGCAATATAACCTCAATTAGACCATTGATACTGCAGAGCAGAAAATCCATCAAACAAACAGAAATCCACAAATAAGAGATGGATGTGGAGAATGGAGTGAGAATAACATGAAACACAACAAAACATGGTTGAAACAAGACGGAAAATCCAAAAGTAGGAACTATAAATGATAAAAAGTGACATAATCTAGAACACAGACAATCACTGTAAAATACGGAGTACAATAAGGGGATTAGTGGTAGTGAAATCTACGCAATGACAATGAATGTTAAATAATAAAATCGGAACCTGAATGCAAAGCAAACAGGCCAGGATGAAGACATACAGAAATGTCAGTTCCAACCTCGGAAAAAGTGGACTGTAGGGGTTCCTGCAGAATGAAAATGTCAGATTTAGCATTTTCTTGATAAACAGATGTTAAAGGTGTGAGGTCATGTTAAAATGTGCAACTTTCAATAAATTTACATAGAATGAGTCTTCTGATTAGCTACTCTCTTTTAAATTAGCTTTTGAAAAAACATGGGAGGACATTTTTCAATAAAATTACTTCATCTTTCACATTTTTTAATATACCTGGTTATGCTTGAGGTTTTAGAGTACTTGATGTGTTGGGGTTAGTAGGTTTCTAACTAATTGAACTACAACAGTAATTTCTAGCTATATTTCACAAACAATAGTTATATTTATCAGCTTACCTTTGCAAAATTATAATTGCAAATATTTTGGCACATTATAACAGAACATTTCAAGGTCTTTTTTAGAAATTTTATGTGACAAACAAACAAAGCTTCCACCAGCTTTACACTAAGATCCTTGTGCAAATCTGAACTTGGAAGAGCTGCTAAATCCTTCTTCTATTCTCATCTAAATCTTCTTTTAATGCTTCTTGTACTTTGCAAAATAAAATGTTTATCTTTAAAATCTTTGTAGATATTTGTCAGTGGATTTAGGTCTGGAGTTTAACTGGCCCATTCTAACAGTGCAATGCTTTGATCTAAACCACTGCACAGTAACTTTGGTTGTGTGCACTCAGTGTTACTGCCGTTCTGTTCTCTTGCACAGCCTAATGCCGCCACCACCATGTTTCACCACTGGAATGGTGAGTTCAGGGCAATGTGCAATGTTATTTTCTCACAATATAGCACTTTGCATGTGGGAGTTTCCTGTATGTTACTATTTGCGGCCTATGCCTCTTCTTCACTTCCATCATCACCTTCATTTAACAGTTATAGGCATGTATTTCCTGAATTTTAGACAGGGATGTCCAACAAGTGCAATAAGTTCACAAGTGTGGGCTTGTTTAGTTTGTAAAGCTCCCCCTTCTGGCTGAACTGTGTAGGACAGTTTTTTAATGCCTTGGCTCTCCAGAGGACAGGTGTTCAGGTCGTTCCTCTAGAACTGGTTGCTAAACATCATGTATCTATTTCTGATGGATGGAGAAGGTTTGGAGGCCAGACTTTCATATGTTTATGCTTTGATTTAATGCATTTGCGGCAGAGGAAGGTCACTGGCTTGCAGTGCTTTGTCATGATATAAACTTAATATGACATAAACTTTCACACTACTGAAAACTTTTCAGTAGTGTGAGCCTGGATTTTAAATGTACTGAAGTGTCTTTTAATCTTTCCCTCAGAACTAGCTCTGCTTTCTCACTTCTTGTTTCTTCCTATGTACTTCTTTACATAGGAAGTACAACAGAGACACCTTCCCTGTCTCTGTTGAAGTATTTCCACATTAAGGTGGGCTCAGGGATTTTTGCAGTGTTATGTTTTCACCGAACATGGCTAAAGTAGTTTTTCATCTGACCAGAGCACCTTCTTCTCCATTGTGACCCTCAAACCTGAGGTACTCTGTTAAATGGTCTTTTATCAGCTTAGTCACATAAAAGTCAGCTTTTAAAATTTTTGAATCCCAAAAATATTTCTCAAAGCTAGAACAAGCTGCAACACCTTTAACATGTTTTATTAAAGAATGCTGCATTTATAACTTTTTTCTATACCAACCTTTCACCTCATCTGCCCATTGTTGCTTCTACCTCTGTTTTACTGATTGCCACACCTTAAAATCATCTCATTAAATGTCATGTAGGACAAATAAAGACTGTCCTCCTTGGAGTAGGTGTCATTTAGTTTCAGTTTGAAACAGTGAGAGGAAGCGTGGAGGATCTAAGCTCAGGGTCACTCTGACCATCTCCATCTCCTTCTCCCATCCCTTCCACTATCTTTGATGGGGGAGGATAGTACATCGTGGCTGTCTAAACATGCTGCCGGCCTATGATTTTGGCTTTTCTCACAGCACAAAAGGCCATGTGAACCTGACCGTGCAGACAAATGACCGGACATCTTTATGGTTTTATCATTGTACGTCATTTGCAGCAGTCTTTTGCAGTACGTCTTCTTGGTGTCTGTTACCATTCTGAACCAAACTCCAGCTTGATATGACGTTCACTTTCTTTCACTGTGCGGTTTGCGCAAGGTGAGTACATTTAGGACAGCAGTAAGACACCAGACTCATAAACTAAAAAAACATGTTTTTTATGATTTATAACAGGATGTGAAAAATAATATGAAATAATGTTAAAATATTTAGGACACAGAGTTTGTATTTTTCAACACATTTGGACATATAGATTTGTCAGAGATTAAATAAAAATGGAAAACTGAAAGAAAAGACTTCTTTTTTTTCGTAAAATGCAAAACGACAAAAATAGTTTCTGGCTGAGAAGAAATTAGGACATCCACACATTTATTCCTAGTTATAATGGCTAAAGTTATGGCAAATATATCACATTATTGTACATGATTAGAACATTGTTGCTTTGCGTTTTTTGATTTCCATGTTTAAACTGGAGACATTTAGGTGAGCGTGAACACCATGGTGAGAGCCAAAGAGCTGTCTGAGGTCCTGCGAAAGAACACAATGGCAGCTTCTGAGTCTTGTTCAGTATCTAAAAATATCTCACAAGAACTAAAATCAGTGAGTTCCACTGTACAGAAAACAGTGTATTATTGAGACATTCAGAACAACTGCATACATTCTCAGGTCTGGCAGTACAAGAAAATTCACCCTAAAATCAAACCAGATGCTTAAAGAAGCCAGTCTCATAAAAACGTTCACTTCGCACGTTCACTGGACATACAGCAGACTCTTGTTTATGAGACCAGGGTTCTTAACTGCCACCCTCAAAATGCTCACAGTGTCCTCAGAGGTAAATGAGGACACTGTACCTATGAGTACAGTGTCATAAGTGTCCTTATGACACTTAAGGTGTTAAGCAAATTAAATAAATCCGACAAGGGGCTGACTGAGTGTTAAGACACTGGACCGAGTTAGAGCTTAATCTTAATCTGATTGAGACGCTGCAGGTGGACTTGAAACAAATATTGTCAATAGGCTACTGTCACATATGTAATGCACTGCTATCCTGTTCACTCAAAATGAACCACGGGAGAGTGGTGATGAGTTATACAGAGCTGCATTTTATTTTTAATAGTTTGTGATACATTTACCTGACATCTATTTGAATAACACTATAGCAGATACAACATAGATTGATAAATCAGGCCATAAAACACAAAGAAACAGAAATTATGACAAAAACTAGTTTTAAACAGTTTGTACAATAAAACTACGTATATAGCTGTGCATTAGTGTGTTAAGCTTCATATATTGAGGGTTTTTTTCTACACATTTGAAAATAACAGGAAATCACAGGTCTTTATAATTTTAGCCATAAATATGTACATATAAAAACACAAAAATCATAATAATCGACTCCTTCTGTTGTTCACCGGATCCATCAGTTACATTATTAAAAGTGGATTCAACAATTTCACGTGTTCCTATTTTTTCATACCATTCTTAGATTCCATTTTTGACTCAGAAACGGATTCCCTCTGACCTGTTTTCTTTTTAACGTAGTCCTGTAAGCCTTGCAGCACAATCTCAGCATAGAAAAGCTTAAGAGGAATAGACTGCAGCAACCAGGCCTAAATGAACAACACAAAGACATCCATAAGGATAATTCAGTCCACCTGCATATAGTGCCTTGTACAAACTCTTCAACTTTTTCAGCAATTTCTCATGTTTCAACCACAAAATTCAGTGCATTTTCTTATGATTTTATCTGAACGAAATATACAAATTAATATGTAACAGTGAAGAGGACATGTTTCTGTCAGCGAGCTTTGTACATAAATAGACTGAAATTTTAATCCATTCTTCTTTGCAAAATATCAATAGCCAAGTCAGAATCCATGGGGAAAGTTTGTGAATCTTTAAGTCTTACCAGAGACCCAAGGCAAGTAGTTGCACCAAATCTTGTTTTGGACGTGTCAATATGAAGGGGGTTGATAATAACTTCATGACACTTTGAGATGTTTACATGAAAAGCATTTCCACTTTGAAAATATATATTTTTTGCCTAATAAACATGAGAAAACGTGATAAGTTCAAGATGTTTGAATAGTTCTGCAAGGCACTATTACTTTGTATCATGAGATACGTTTGTAAATTGTTTTACCAGGAGTGTGTGGCAGATCGTGCCGTTGATTTTGTCTCCGGCTCTGAGGTACTGCAGGGATTTTTGTACAAAGTATTCTGGCAGCAGAGTCACCATGTTAGTTTTTTGGAAACCAGCCATCCGAGTGGAGACCCCAAAAGGAGCCACAGCCTGAGAAAATATTCGGAATGTGCTTCAGGTTCATAGCAAACAGTTTCAGCCTATTTGTGGTCCAAAGTTTTTCAGAGAAAGTCTGAAAGAATATTATGGTACATGTATGATGATCCCTCTATCTTTGTACTCTGCTTGGAGACCTTGAGAAAATCTTTCCACAAAGACCTGGACAACCCAACATTCATGCAAAGATTATAAATGATCCATTCAGATGACCTGCAAAATATCTTAGATGGATCATTTTACCTTTGATGCAGCATAAAGGGTATAGAGTGGAAAGGGAAAAGAAGCAATTCCTGAAGCGACATTGATGATCACCCCTTTATTCCTGCAGAGCCAAAGAAAGATTCAAAAATCAACAACTGCAAACATATTTGTGGAAAACTGAACTGCGTTGAACAGCATATTATAATATAACTCTGTTAAACATTACATCTAATGAAGAAAACATGGGTAGGAGACCTGTTCTCCATGCCTGGGAGGATTATTTTGCACATCTGAAGACAAATGAAAACAAGTTCAGATTCAAGAGAAATGAGAGTATACAACAAGTGTCTAAAGACTGAGGAAACTATCAGTCAAATAAAAGTTAAATATATTTCTCTTTTGTATTTTAAAGAACTGCTTGAATGTCTGTTCAAATCATAATATAACAGAAACTCTCTTACCTTGCACAATGTTTTCACATTGCAGTTTATCACCTTTGTTATTGTCTGAAAATACACATTAAAACTTGTCTCAGTAAATGGCTCTGGACCTTAAGCTCAACTTCAGAACATTTAATACTGAAACAAGTTGTTTTACATTTTATTTTAAAGGAAATTTGAAATTTTGTTTATTTTTAGAAAGACCCCTGAGGTGAAACCACTCTGAAAGTGTTGAATCAATCACCGTTTTGTTTGTCTTGTGTATAAAACTAGAGGATTAATCATTTAAATTATTGGGAGTTTCACTTTTTGAATTGAATTAGTGGGGGAAAAAAAACAAAAAAAACTTCTAAATTATATTCTGGTTTCCTGAGATGGACCTGCTATGCATTTAAATAGAAATGTAACAGCTCATCTACTCAGTTTTAGATGTTTAAATTTTCTCTTGAGACAAGTGCATTTACTCAAAACAAACATCTTTCAAAATAATGTGTTTATATCTGTACATGTGCATATTAATGTCAGGAGGATATCAAGTTAGTTCCTAAAAATTCACATGGGCTCTCATGTATGAGCTCTTGAAGTATCACTGACCTTGTCCAGTTCCTCAGAATCGAGAAACTTACAGGGGATAAAGGTGGGGAGCACCCCAACGTTGTTAACTATGTACGGGGAGACAAAAGATGTTGTTTTGGAGAAAGAATTATCCTTCATAATTATGCTTTGAATATGAAGTAAAGGAAAAAATAGGAATGTCTGACCTAAAACGCCAACGTTAAGGTCTTTTAACTCTTCCTCTATTTCCCTGAAGACATTCTCCTCACTGAAGTCTGCCACAATCACCTTCACCCTCCGTCCTGTGGTTTCACCTGAGACCAAACACTGACATTACTCTGAACAACAGCTATCTATAAAAATGATTATTCATACATTTGTAGATGTTTTGCAACTACAAACAAGCAAGTGTTATACCTATTTCCTCTGCCACCTTTTCCAGCGTTGCTTTAGTTCGACTCATGATGACAACATTCATTCCTCGGTCAGCAAGCTGAGAAGCAGTGTGTGACGGTTAATCAGGAACAAAAATGTTCACATGCAAATATTAGAGAACAGAGTTCAAATAAGAGGTAAGTCAATTTAGGTTGCAAATTTAAATGCAAAACAAGTTTGTCACATTTTTTAAACAGTTACTTACTGCAAATGCATAAGCTCTTCCTATGCCCTCTGACGCACCAGTCACCACTAAAAGAGACGAAGCAAAGAGTAAGATATTCAAGTTCAATCAACTGCTTACATCTGCAGCTGTTTACAAGTCAACACTAGGGGCGCTGTCACTCCCCACAGACCTCTTTCTGAAGGTCCTTCCAGCACTTGGGGCCCCGTTTCAGAAAGCAGGATTACTGAAAATCCTGAGTAAGTTCAAATTGACTATGGGTTTTTGGTTTCAGAAAGCCAGACAGCTGTTACCCTGAGTCAGCTTTTTACCGCAACTTACTTCGTGAACCATCTCTGCAGCAGCAGCAGGATTGTTTGAGGAAATCCTGAGTTTATCCTAACATTTTGCTGGAACAAGGGAAGTGTCAGAAATGTTGTTTCTGACACTTTAAATGTTGGACAGGATATATTCTCCATCGGAAGTGGGTGATCACACCTCGAGTAGGTGTTTTTTTATTTCCTGGTTATTTAAAGCGTTACCGTTTTCAATTTATCTCAATGAAATTTCCGCCAAAGAAAGAGGCCATTCTTTGTGCTGCTTCGTTTCTATACAAGCTGGATGCTGTCGGGAATGTTACTGTACGACCTAAGCTGATCAACAGCAGAGGTGGATGTGGATCAATTAGGCTACTCATGTCTATGAAGTTTTCCTTAGCAGAGTAGAGTGTGTCTCCACCTAATATGGACACATGGGGTTCTATCTCAGGCATGTGCTCTCCATTAAAGATCTTTTTCCTGTTTTATGTTATTGGTATCCAGCACAAATTGTTCAGCTTTATGTGAATTTTATTGAGTAATGTAGCTTTTTAAACAAGAGCCCTCCCACCGTTGGACTGTAGATAATTGTGAATTGAAACTACAAACACTGTTGGTATTGCAGCATCAACAGTATTGCCTTTTTTCTTAAATATGTTTTGATATTATCCTTTTGGCATCATTGAAATGTATAATTCCAGTGGTAAGAAACAATGCTCATTTTAAGGTTCTTAAAGTGAGATTTTCCTCTTCTGAAAATCTTCTGTATCAGAGAGCTGGGTAGGTTTATTCAGAGTAACTGCCTTCTCAGTGCTTGTTAACCCTCCTTTCTGAAACAGGACTGCCTGTGTTAATGTTTGTTTACACTTCAGTCCATTTTGTTCTTACTCACTGTGCTAAAACAGCATGTTCCTCAGCTGATAAAATGTTTGCTGAGAACAAACAGAAACTGTTTGTTTCCAAGGCTCACAACATCACAACACTCCCCTTTGGTTCTGACAAATGAATAAAATTGTATATACATACACACATACATCCATCCATTCATATATATATATATACGCAGTGGCGCAAAAGGCCGCTATGCAGCGTATGCAACGCATAGGGGCGCTGCACTAGAGGGGGCGCAAAAGCGATGTGGGAATTTTTTTTCTAGTCAGCATTTTATGTACTTAACAGCTGTTTGTGTATGAAATGATCAATAACAGAGGAACAGCACTGATTAGACGCCCCTCTCCTCCTGCCAGCCGCTCTCCCTCCCATAGAGGTAACTTGGACCTTTCGAGAAGAGCTGAGGCGCGTTTTTTTTTTTTCTTTTAAACTTGAATTGTATTAGTGAATCGACAACAGGGGGCTAAAGATGGGCGCAGAAAAAAACTCCGGGGCGCAAAACAGAAAACGGAAGAGGGGATAAAGATGTTGGCGAGACAAAGAAAAGCTTTTCAAAGTGGTTGAAAGACAGAAGGTCAGTAGTGTCAGTGTATCAACAAGAGAGTTGCAAATATTCAGGTTAGCTTAAGCTAAAATAACAGGTGGTTGTTGTTTCTCCGCCCGTATTGAACCAAAACGGGACGCGATTTATTCCGTATTGCTATAAATGTCTGATAGACAAACTATCACACATCTCAACAATAAGTGTAATAATAATGACTAAAACAAAACATGGGAAATATTAAGGTCAGCTAAATTGTCGTTGCGGGACCTAAATAGGACTCCCCTTCTCCCCCCACCAACTGACGCTGTTGTCACGGTTGCTTAGAGACGGACGCTGCGCAGCCGCAGTGAGCTGCTATCAACCAGTGTCTTTTTAAAATGTCCACCCGATACTACACCGTCCTTAGAACCTCTGGCAGAAATACAGACGATAGTGGGAAGACACAGGCTAAACAATTATAGTGATGTTTAATAGGGGCATTAAAATAATGTGTCGGCAATATTCAGTGGCGCAGAGTGAAATCTTAGTGATATCTGTGTGATAGCAGACAGGAGAGGAACCGCAGACCCATCAGAACCTAAAGAACCCGACATCAGACTCTTCATCCCTCAATCATTTCCTGAGACCGAAAAATAATATAAATGGCAATTTAAAGAATAAATCATAAAAATAGGTTAATAGTAAATAAATAAATATTGTGAAGGGAACATTAAAAACGTTTGTTAGGATTGTGTAGGAAAAACATTATAAAATCTTTTATAATACAGTGTTTTGTGGTTAATATTATTTCACCATTTTATTAATGTGGCTGCATTTTAATCTGGTGGGGAACTGGACTTTAACTGGGTCATTGCATTATCTTTTTTTTTTTTCCTGGCTCTGTTACGCGCTGGAAAATTACTTTGGGCTGTTTTACAGATAATGAAAAGATAATGAAAGTGCATTTTGTTCTTCATAAACCAAGACGAGTGTATTGCTTTGTTGTTCAGTGTAGTGGAAATACATGAGAGTTAATTACTGCTGTTTAATTATTCTGCTTTGATCATGTGTTGGCAGTGATGGACCATTGGAAAGAACAGCAAGATCTGTCTGTCTTCCGGTAAAGATGTGGGCTTGAAGGTTTTATTTTTTTATATTAAAATATCTGGGGAAGCCTCGCTTTGATTTTGACTTTGCTTTGAAATCCTTGTGATTGCTTTCTAAAACTGCTAATATGAAAAAAGAGACTGTTTCGAATCAATATGGGCTTAATACAACTGTCTCCCTTTGCAATCTTGCATCACCTACTTTTCTCTGAACATGATTGAAATGCTGGTTGACCGAGAGTAAATGTTAAGTTTTTCTTTCCAAATTATTTTCTCTAAAGCATGTTACTGTCATATTTTGAACCTTAAAGTGAGATGTTGCACTCAATGAATGCCTATTTTTCCAACAACTGCAGATGAACAGTCCAATATGGAGTAAACACATGCCACTAGAATCACTTTATGCATGACTAAATCCCAATTAAGCACTTTCCAGTTGCACTGAACATCCATATGTTAGATGGTTTCACCAGAGAAGCTGATGTGTACAATATGCTGCAGAAAAACAAAACAACTGCTGGAACATGACAACAAACAGATGCTGAGAAAATACAAAGACAAGAAGGAAGAAGGCACCTTCAAATGCAAAAACGACTAAGAAATTATATAAATCATTAAATATTCAATGATATAATTCAAAATCAACTGTATGTATCAATTTAGTAGCCCTTCATATCACTTAGTACCCATGAAGTAACATTCAGTTTCAGAAAGGTTAGTGACTCCTTAAATTGAATTTTGATGTGAGAAAAAAGAGGAGGGAGACCATAAGTTTCACTCGTTCTACAAGTTTCTGGAGAGCTGGCGTTGCTTTTTTGTACATTTAGCTTGTGCCAGTGAGATCCTACTGATAGACGCATCATTTTCTCCATCGTAGAAAGTTACAGTGTTGTAATTTTCTATCTTGCAAACTCAACACGAGTTCGCAAGATATCTTCTTAAATTAACTAAAAAATCCAGATCAAATGCAAGAAATGTATTTTTGGGATGGGCATATTCTGATAGAAATGCAAACCTATGCAAATGAGGCTTTAAGTTGTCAAAATAGGACTGAATGCAGAGGTATGTGCAGCCTAGAACATATTGTCCTGGAAGTTTTCTTCTGTGCTGGAATGGAATGAGATTGTTCTTTAGAAAGAAAAATCAGTCCAGCATTCTGTGTCTTTCACAAGACCTCCTCCTGCTCTGTGGGAAGTGTTTAAACTCTTCAGAAGCTGCCAAAATAAATCACTCAATTTTGTTTAGCTGCTCTGGGATCACCAGGGGGATTTCAATGGCAACTGAGGTCTGAGGCCTGATACAGAGCTCTTAGTGCTTGTCGTTGTGTTCGAATAAAATTGACATTCATACCAACTTTTCAGGTTATAGTCATTGGATCAGCTGGGGAATGCAACAGAGCGTGTCCTATATTCGCTAAATCCCCTATCAATAAACCATGGAGGTGCTTTATAATTTGGGTTCAGAATCTTCTTCTTATTCCAGTTAGTTTTACTTTTCCTGTGGTTTTTTGGCTCAAGAATAAATCAGAACTCAAGACAAATCATCTGTTAGAAGAGCTAAGCTTGATTTTACTTATTAACGCTCATTGCTTTAAATGCGAATGTGAACAGCCGTTGCCTAGGTATGCATAGACTCTTCTGAAGCAAAGTCAGGACATGCATTTCAATGTTCAACATTGCACAAGTGCGATCCTGTGGAATAGCAAGAGGTCTAAACAAGCCTGAGCTGGATGAGCTTCTTTCTGCAACAATTCTGCACCCGAGTATTCCAGCTTTAGGTGACTTCCAGCACAATCTTCCGTTTGTTGGGCATCATGTACTCGCAAATGCTACGGTGCTCATTTACATGCTATGTGGCTGCATTCATGAATACAAAATATTGAATTATTTTTGTCCAAATGCGGTGAAAACTTTCTCACCTGCCCATTCTCCCATAGAAGTGAAGAAGTTCTTTGACAGAGGAAAATACCATTTAGGAAAAAGCATCCTACTGAAGAGCACCAGCTTCCCTCCATAGTAGACGACAACTGCTGCACCCAGCAAAGTGAATATCAGCTCCAGGAAATCCATGTTTTTCCAGTGCAGGGAATCAGGATTTAAGCCTTCCAGCGTCTCCGTCTTGTGTCAGTGGATTTGTTCAGTCTGGTAATAAAGACTGAAAGAAGGGAAAACTCTCCCAGAAGACACTCCCCCTTTTACAAACTGTTCACACACGCACAAAACCACGTTGTGGCACAGTCCATCTGTTTGCCTATCTGTCTATTTATCTATCAGTCAATCTAAATATCGACACATTTATCTAATAAGAGGTTTATTTTCTAGGTAGCTCAGAAACATAGACACTTCTCTCAAAGTCAGTCCAGCTGGTTCATAATTGTTTTCTTTGGTATGCTATTTTGTTTAATAGCCATGTGTCACCCCAGTTTGCTTCACAGCCGGTTTTTCTTGAGGACTCATATATGTGAAAACATTTCTTCCTTTCCATTGAAATGTGACAAGACTCATTTTTTTCTGCTCCTAAGAAATTTTCCATGTTATGACATTTACAAGAATGATTTTTTATGGGGTTTTTTTTTTGACTATTGTGGCTTTTAGTTTATTTCTTTTTTCCTTTTTTTAGCCAAAATATCTTTATTGAACATTTTTAGCAGTTTAAACAAACACAGCTCAAACTACCGGTAAGATGTAGCTAAACAGTAATAGCACTATGTTCAAACCAAATACAAACAAATCCAACAAAGTGCCCCTCAGAGAGTCCTGATCATATTGCAAGCCACTACAAACTTCACACATCATCTCCATATGAAGGCAGCGAGTACAACAGTTTATGTAACTTAAGAGAATTACTTATATTTAGAAACTGCAGTGTACGCCTGTTTGAATGACTTATACTGTCATCAGACATGTTCAGATTTTTAACATACACAATGAAGGGGTTCTCAAAACACTCAAAGAAGTCATAGTGACCTTTATTGAAAGTGATCTGACAGGAAATCGGGCTGTGGGAAAGGGGAAAACATGCAGCAAAGGTCAACAGGTCGGGATGTGAGGCTGTGATGGGTGAGTCTAGGACTGAGACCTTCATGGGTAGCACTCTTTACTGCTGTGCTATCGCCATTCCCCCACAAGCATAATTAAACAAAAGAATGTATCAATTACATATAGAAGAAACTATACCTCAGTGTCTGCTTAGAGTTTGTGGGGAAATTATATACTTTATTAAGGTCTACAAACAATTCCTTAACATGTAGTGTAAATTGTAAGTCCAGTGCATACAAATTTTCTTTACTTTAGCTTTTGAACCTACAGCATCTTCCAAAAGAACATTTTTGTCATATTATGTGCACAAACTTCAAAGTATTTTAGTGTGATTTAATAGGATAAACTAATAACTAATGCCGAATTTCTACATCTGAAAGGCGTAGCTCATCATTAAATACAGTTGTTCTAAACATGCAAGTACGTACGTAAGTAAGTAAGTAAGTAAAACATGTATTTATATATATATTTTTTTTAGCATATTTTTCTTTGAAGAGTTTTGTGCGGCGCTAGTGGCTCGCATTTGCCACCCCGGGGGGCGGGGGGGGGGGGGGAGGGACATGCGGCGAGGGTCGCCGGGACCGGGAGTCGAGCCCGCGACATCTGCGTCGAGGGCTGAGGCCTCTAGGCGTGGGGCGTGCTAAACCACTGCGCCACCACAGCACGCCCCTGTATTTATATTTTAATGAAGGAGTCAGACAAACACACCTGCCAGGTTATATATGCACAGTTGAAACCAGATATTTAGATACACTGAATAAAAAGACACAAACACATTATTTCCTCATTGTCTGAAGTTAAATCAGACTAAGGTTATGTAGAACTAGCAAAATCATTTATATTTGCAAAATGCCAGAAAACTTGCCAAGAACATTTTTTTAGAAATGTTTTTTTAACAGTCCTCAAATTCAAAAGTTTATGTATATTTGGTCACTATCCAGTATAACTATCTTCTAAACTGTATCATATGGATCAAACCTTTTGGGTTTCCTTCCACAAGCTTCTCACAATACACCACTGGAGTTCTGGCTCATTCCTCTTTACAGAGCTGGTGTAAATGAGTCCAGTTTGTTGGGCACCTCACTCATACATGCCTTTTCAAATCTTCCCACAACTTCTCCACGTGACTGATATTGTGGCTTTGTGATGTTAAGCAGAGACAAGGAAGTTGGTCATAACTGATGAGAAGGTATTACAGAAAAATACTGAATGAAAAGGTCCCATATTACTTACAATTGGGACAATGACTAATTTTCTGACAGGACAACAAATCTCAACGAACACCCAAAGCCCTACTAGAAAAGAGAAGGATTAGCAGAGCTTGACAACAACTGATGGGGTCACCCAGGACATGTGGCTGTGCAATGTCACCTCTTGTGCCTGGAAATGGAGATGCTAGAATGTCATGACCGTAATCAGACAGCAACAACCTTTGATCACAGAAGAATTCCTGGGATCTGGACTACTTAGTTGACTTCCAGGAAAATCTTTGCCTTCCTCTTCACTTATTTCTCCTAAGAAGTTGTTGTCTGCCTACTTAGTCACTTGATTATCCAATTGGGGAGATTTGTTTGTCTGCTTGTGGTCATTTTGTCCCAGAGATGCTATCTGTCAACAGCGGCAACACTGTTTGTGCTTATGCTTTTGTATGACCCTTGCTGCTGTGTGCTTTGGCACAATGAGAAGTGTCCCTAAGCAAAAATCTACTGTAATGGTCATGCTTTTGATCAGTTATGTTCTTTTGTGTGTCTACTTTCCTCAGCTCATTGTTCTTTGTTGCTAAGTGTTTTCTGAGCTTCTCCATTAATTTGATAGCCTACGTTAAGTTGATTTGTGATGAAACTTAGTTTTTGCTTTTGAACTATTTATTTTGTGCTTTATGGCTTCAGTTATTGCCAGGAAGAAGGAGACAATGATGAAGAAAACATCCAAATGCAGAATACAGAAGACATAGCCAAGGAATTTGATAATCTATTGAGCACTAGGTGCAGCCAAACCAGGGATGATATTCTCAAAATCAAGATAATCGTCCAGTGTATTACCTCAAAGTAGTAGTTTAGGATCATTATGTAGCACAATTAGGTTGCAAACTGACTATGGGTGTACATTCAAAACAAGGATGAAAAATTAGTAGGGAAACCAAAAAGGTCAGGCAGCAGCATAACCAAAATTTCCAAAATCAAACAGGGACCAGCTTATACACTGTAATAAAAAGTGAATCGTAGGAGAAAAATTCCTGAGAGGAATAGAAAAATTGCAAGCAAAAACAAACCATGAACTATGACAGATACCATCTCTTGCAATGCGCTTGCCATCCCACAGCTCCTGCATGTTTCCAGCCAGTCAAGTTGCATTAAAGCTACTCGTCTTGTCAAACAGAGAGCCCTCAGATGCTGTTGTTTTCATTCAGATCATTTGTTTTTGATAAGGCACAGCTTTCAGTCTTTGTTATTTCAGTTGCCAGGCTGTCTCGACTTTGTTTTCATTTTCCTGTTTGAACTTTATTAGACTTTCTCAAACTGAAGTGCTTTCTACATACCTGTATCTCACATGCCCATCAGACAGAAACCCACTATGTCAAAGTCATGGTGCATTGCAGGTGTGCCGATGGGAGTTTTGATAATAAACATGAGATAGATTGGCGTGACAAAACATTCAACATTTTTGTTTTTACACAAGTGATGAAAAGAGAAATTTTACCTTTATAGGGAACAACTGCCATATTCAGAATTTATAAGTTTAGTTCATTTTGACTGACATGGCAAGCAAATATTAATGCTTAGATATTTTATATTATATTAATATTAGATATTTTTATATTCAATGGGGTATGTTTTGTTACTGTGCTGCCATAAGAAGCGAGTTTCCTCAGTACAGGATTAATTAAGAACTATCCCATTATATTCCAAAAACCAGCAAAGTCCACAATGATTTGCAATTTGTTGGAAAGAATGAGAAACTACTATCGTACTATGATGTGCAAAAATAGCAAAATCTTGTGAAGACTGAGCTAACAGTTATGAAATTTTAATTCAGATCAGAGAGATGCACCAAAGCAATTGAAAAAAAGCTGTACCAGCAATTGGCCGGACTGAATTTTGCTCAAGGGTTATTCCACTAAAAATAGATTCATTAAAATCTCCACACTTAACAGAAATCCCTAATGGACATTTCTGTTTAAATATATACATATTTTTTGTGATCATCTTTAATAATTTTTTTGCTATTGAGTTTTCATTATCTGTAAGCCAAATTCATCAAAATAACAAAAAACAAAGGCTTTAAGTATTTCACTCTACGTTTAATAAATACTTTTCATTTAAGAGTTTCACTATTGAACTTTCTGTTCTTGTCGTTTTCCATTAGTAAAATGTTCACATGTTCTGGTAATGTGTTGTGATGTGTTGGCTGTGAATGACCCAGAAAGACGTTCCAGCTCCTAAGCACAAACAATGTGAGCTAACTTAATTTAGAGAATCTCTAAAAATTATCAATCAATACAGGATATACTTACTGTGATACATACATAACATACTGCTGATAAAAGCTCACACACTGTATTGTTGTCAGTGCAATCAGATACAGTATTAATTAATGAAAATATATTTACATTTTTGAGTTTAAATAAAAATGTAAAGGACACATTAAATTAATTAAAAGACAGAGAAATAGACTGATTGAAAGATAAGCTCTATTAATTCCATCACCATCTCCCACACAGCACTCTTACACATACAGTACAGACCAAAAGTTTGGACACACCTTCTCATTCAATTAGTTTCTTTTATTTCCATGACTATTGACATTGTAGATTCACACTGAAGGCATCAAACTATGAATTAACACATGTGTAAATATGTGCTAAACAAAAAAGTGTAAAACAACTGAAAATATGCCTTATATTCTAGTTTCTTCAAAGTAGCAACCTTTTGCTGTGATNAGTCACCTGAAATGGTTTTCACTTCACAGGTGTGCCCTGTCAGGTTTTTCTACAATCTAATCTACAATTTTCATAGTAATGAAAATAAAGAAAACCATTTGAATGACCAGGTGTGTCCAAACTTTTGGTCTGTACTGTACATAAAAACACTTTAGAAACTTATCCACATTGGCTGATTGACCAATTGCCTAATTGGTCAACAGACTGACTCCCTTTACCCCCAAAGCTTCAGTCGCTCTGCTTCTGTTGGCTCCTGTTAGCCCTCCACTCTCCCTGTGAGGAGTTCAACAGATTAATTGCATGTTGGACAAAGGAGCCCTTCAGTCTGTTAGTCTTGCACTATGAAAGAAACAGCCTCCCACAGAACCCTCTTTCCTGGCTGCTGATAATAGTGTGCTGAGGGTGGCTGGCATTATCCATAATAGCCAGGAGTTTCTGCAATGTTCTCCTCTCTGCCACTGTTACCAGAGAGTACAGCCCTGTGCCAGCCACAGAGCTGGCCTGCTTGATTTGTTTCTCCAACCTGGAAAAGTCTGTCTTGGAAATGCTTCCGGCCCAGCACACCACAGCGTCTGATAAGGCGCTGGCAAAAACAAATTGATAAAACAACCACAGCAACTTTCCACAGATGTTAAAAGGTTTTCTTAGGGAGTAGATCCTGGTTTGGCCCTTTTTATACAGCTGTTTTGTGTTGCTTGTCCAGTTTAACTTATTGTCCAGCCACAGTCCTGCAAGACATGTATGACCTCCATTTACTCCCCTCCTATTAGAACCTATCTTGAACTGCCTCTATCCCTCCTGAAGTCAATGACCAGTTCCTTAGTTTTGGATGTATTTGGTGCAAGTCGTTTGTATAGCACCAGTCTATTGATTAATATTTATGTAAATATGTTAATGATTTAATAAATTCACTTTTAAATTAATATATCAGTAACTACTTCATTATGATAAAAAAAAAAAAACACTATTCATTTCAGTATTTATTAATTCCTGGACTACAGCCTATCATGATATGTAACTCCTTAAGCTACACGTCCTCATACCAATTTTTTTTTTAATCCAGCTAAATAACTGACCTCATAAAGTTCTCATCAAAGTTATGCAGGATGGCAATATGGTGGTATACAGTCACATTCACTGAATTCCTTTAAAAAAAAAAAATTCTGGGTGTTTGCTCATGATATAACCCGTTGTCTTCTTTATTTGCAGTGTGTGTGGCGCCACCCTCTGATTGGGGGTTTTATTTCCTAACATGGTCACAACTATGGACCATTAGCAGACAAGGAGCAGGTCAAATGACATATTTTCTTCACATAAGCTTAACGGTCAAATGGTTTATGGAACATTGGAAGAAGGCACAATAAATTATAAACTCAAATAGAAATATAGTTTATGGTCCCACTGAGGAAAAATTCAGATATCACAGCAGCAACTTTAGATAAATGGAAACATGCATATTCAGACACACAAAAAAAAAAAATACTGTAAGGAAAGTTTTCCAACAGACGAAAAAATATTGCTGTATAGTCATTAGACAATGGGATACTCAGATAAAAGTATTCAAGGATTCAATGATCTGTATTGTCATACCAATTTTTGCTTGTGGTACAAACTCAGGTCTCAGATCAAGAAGTCTAATAAATAAATAAAGATTAACTGTACTATATATGTGTGTAAGTAAATAAATAAATAAATAAATAAATAAATAAAATAAAAAATAAGATGTAGCTGAATTAAATTCAGCTTGAGTTCAGTAGTCTGACAGCTGCAGGGGAGAAACTGTTTCTCAGCCTGGTGGTCTTGCTCTGGATGCTCCTTAAGCTCCTGCCTGAGGGAAGTGGCTGGGACAGTCTGTGACCAGGATGGGTGGAATCCTTAATAATGTTGAGTGCCCTCCTCATGCATTGTGATGTGTAGAGGTCTATGGTGGAGGGAAGGCTGCTCCCCCCAGTCCTCTGTGGAGTCTTAACCATCCTCTGCAGAGCTGTTCTCTTAGCAGCTGTGCAGCTGCCATGCCACACGGTAGTGTAGGTGCAGAGAATGTGCTCCACCACACAGCGATAAAAGCTCCTCAGGACTAAGCTCCCAAGTCCAACTCTCTGAAGCTTCCTAAGGATGTAGAGATGCTGGTGGGCCTTCCTGACCAGATGAGACGTGTTGGGACTCCAGGTGAGGTGTACCTGGATATATGCACACACAGGTACCTGTAGCTGAAGACCACCTCTACGGGTGCTCCTCCGATGTATCAGGGTTGAAGAGGATCTTTGTCCCTTCTGAAATCCACCAATATCAGAATTGGTGGATTCTGCACCACTGCACCAGTTGTTCCACCTCTTCTTTGTATTTGAACTTATTGTTTGTGATGCATCCCACTACTGCTGTGTCATCGGCAAACTTCATTATATGACAGCTGGGGTGTCTTGCTAAGCAGTCATGCGTCAGCAGAATAAAAAGGAGGGGGCTCAGCATGCAGCCTTGCAGTGAGCCAGTGCTGTGGGTGATGGAGGAGGAGGTGTGATGGAGGTGTTGTGGATCCTAACAGTCTGAGGTCTACTGGTCAGGAAGTCTAGAATCCAATTTCCCAGTGTGGGACTCAGTCCAAGAGAGATGAGCTTCTGCACCAGGGTTTGTGGAATTATGGTGTTGAAGGCTGAGGAGAAATCCAGAAAGACCAGATCGATTTAAGAGTTCCTGCTCTCTAGGTGGGTGAGGGCTGTGTAGATCACCAATGAGATGACATCAGCAGTGGAGCGGTTCCTCCTGTAGACGTACTGATGGGGGTCCACAGTGACATCAATAGTCAATAGATTCCATGACTAGCCTCTCAAAGCACTTCATAATACCGATGGTAAGGCCATAGGTCAGTAGTCATTCAAGCCTGTCACTGTGGAGCACTTAGGGACAGGGACAATAGTGGTGATCTTTAAGCAAGTGGGGACAGATGCCATTGACAGGGAGGTGTTGGAAGATGTCTGCCAACACCTCAGACAGCAGATGTGCACATGTAACCGGATCCAATCTGCGTTGTGCTGGTTATTTAGTGATCAAGCTGTGACTTTAAAAGGATGGTGATGATTTATTCTGACAAGAACATATAGGAAAGAACCGCGTTACAGGCTGCCCGCTCCAAGTTCTCTCCCGCAGGACAACAAGACAAAAGGGGAGGGTCTAAGGGGCACAAACAATTTAAAGACAATACCAAAGAAGAAGAAATAAAAAAGGAGGGGCTTCCACTCTTAAAGTAACACAGTTAAAACAATTTTCAGTCAGGTAAGGAACAATACAAATAACAACAAAAAAAGACATTTTGTGTAATTATTACAAAAGATACAAATATCTTTTGTTATAAGAAAACAAAAGAGACATACAACAGACAGAATTGTCTGTCCCCCCTAGGGGGTTACATTCACCCCCTAGAATTACACAAAATGAAAAACAGTGATAGACACTCAGAACCAGTACAAAATAGTTTTTCTTCGCAACAATGTAACACATCAGCAAAACAGCCAACATACAATAGGGTCAGGAGACTAGAGATCGCTCGACGCCTAGCGAAAACTCACAGTATCCCATGGACGTCAAGAGGTGCCTTTTACACCCCCCTGTACAGAGTAAGCATATAAATGGTACTGAAGCTTATGCAAACCAAGGAAAGGATAATCCTAGCCAATAGCAGGAATCATTCAACAAAAATTTGGAAACTCACACATCAATAACAGGTTGAACATTATCCTTATCATAAAGTGCCTCAATAACAGCCATGGACTCTATCAGCCGACAAACTGGTTTAATAACCCTCCCAAAGTGTGAAGTTAGGCGGCGAACAACATCCCCTCCCACACTGTCTGGAGGATGAACAGAGCCAGCATCATCGGGAAGATGAGGTACGGAACCAGCAGTTGCCAGTACTCCGGTTTCCATAGAGGAGTTTTCAGAGTCATGAGGCAGGTAACTAGCCGAGGACACATCCTGAACCCATGAAGCAGTACGGTCATCCCCATCACTGCAGGACAGGGAGTCAGGTAGGGAAGGCTCAGCAGGAACAGCACTAGGAGCCTCACTAAAACATTCTGTTCCATGTAAATCAGGAACCGGGGGGACTCTAACCACACTGTCAGCATATAGGAAAGAACCACGTTACAGGCTGCCCGCTCCAAGTTCTCTCCCGCAGGACAACAAGACAAAAGGAGAGGGTCTAAGGGGCACAAACAATTTAAAGACAATGCCAAAGAAGAAGAAATAAAAAGGAGGGGCTTCCCCACAGTGGCCCTGAGGTGCATCAGCCACAATGATATATTAACAGCCGAGTTGTCTCCAATAGCCATCAGTTCGGCCGAGCTGTAATTTAGCTGTGAATATGGCATTGAATATGTGCAGCTGAGTAGGTTAATATTAGGGAAGAAAAATGTACAAGATGTACATGGATGGGTATTACAGAGAATTATCCTTTCTCCATTTAGGTTCTTGATGTATGAGGTTGAAGAAGAGTCATTGAGTTGAATTCATGAATTCCATTTATTAAGACTAAAATGCAGCACTGGTCTATTTGTTCATGCTATCCTTAGGGGCTAACAGAGCAAAATGGCATAGCTCTCTTTGTTGGACTCTATCTAAGCTACGCCCTAACGTGGGCGTTCCCTAGTGTGTCATGTCCTTTAACTTTGCGCATGTTCTCTATATATGTGTGTGTGTACGTGTGCGTGTGTGGGTGCGCGTGTGTTTGTGTGCGCGCGCGCAATTGCGTATAGCTAAAAGAGGTAGAGGAAAGCATAGAATTATTTATTCTCAACAGTACAAACAACAAGCAGATTATTAAGAAGTAAAATCAAAACTTTACAAACAGGCATGTGTTATGTTTGAAATGAGCTGCAGAATAGGACTTATAAATAAAAAAATAATTGTCAAAACGATTATAATTGTATGTTCTTTTAACATAAAATGAATTCCCATTTTAATCAACAGTTTCCAAATTGACATATGTAGTAATTTAAGTATATTATAATTGTAAAGTATTTTAAATTTAAAAATCGATTAGTCTGTTTCCACTTCACTAGAATTGGACAATTTCACTTTCTTTGGAGTATTTAATAATTATCTGGTATAAGATAATAAGGATGTGTACCTTTTTATAATACAACATTTTTTTGTATTATAAGGTTTTATAATACAATTTTTTGTATTGTATTATGAAATCTAGGAGTAGAACTAGGGTGAGAGTGGTTCTTGAATCCCCTGACTGAGAACGCTGAACCTCATACGTCATCAGCATGCGCCAGCTGCAAGTCGCGCCATTCCAACCAGCGTGTTTCCATCGCTCGTTACATTGAAACGACTGGCAGAGCTTCTACGGTCTCCACTGTTACTACTACACTTTCACTTTTCTCTCGGCATTTTTGAGGTGAGAGCTTTTTACTCGTTTTTAAACCTCATTTATTCGATTACAGGACGCATAATAAGTTAACAGTTTCAACGCTGACGCACGGCCGTGGGTTTCTGGTTGAAGAAGTTTAGCTTGCTAGTTAGCTCAAAGTTAGCTGTGATGTTTAGTGATGTGTACATTGCATAACTCATTATTAAATGAGCTGCTTGTATTTTATGAATTAGTGACATGCGGAATGGTGATGTGAAGCAAGCTGCCATGACATAGCTACGGTCTTTTCGGAATCCTGACAGCTCATTTTTGAATATGAACATGTCTTAGAGCTAGTTTAGGTCTCGCCTGTGCTCTAAAAGAACATGACAGTTTTATGGACACGCAGCATTCTAAGCACATTAATTGCAATAAATACTCTAACAGAGGCCTCTGGTTAAGTATACTCACAGTATAAGGTAACAAACCGAAGCATCTGATGATAATGATGATGATGATGACATTCAGCCAGGGTTGTGTTGTTTGCAGAAAGCATAAGACATTAAACTGTCTAGCATCGGATTAACCCCTTGCGTTAGAGAAATGTTTATGTTGTGGCGCACATTGGATGAAAACAGTTGAAGCCAGACTAAAAAAGCTAAATATATTTGCAGACTTCGCATTGAACATCTTACCGTATAAAATAATCAGCAGGATTTCAAAGCAAATACCAAAACTGGTATGTGCATATACCATTGTGAAACCATTGTTTGTAAATATTAATATGCCATGATTCATCTTTCACGTGATGCTAAGAAACTTCCTAGAAAGTCTCGTTCACGTCTGTTTTAGTTGGGGCTCAAGACGGTGAAGAATAATGCAATACAGTTGTTGAATATTGCATAATTTGGATTTAGGCTGCAACTGAGCCATCTTTCCCTTACTACTTGGTTTTATTCCCCGTCCTTATGTCCACTTCATTCTCCATTGGTTTTTATCATTGTAGCTGCCTATAAAAATGCAGTGATCCTCATAATTTGTGTATTCAGCCATTCTGAAGCCATTTACCTGAATTTGAGAGCCCAATTGTACTACTTCCTGCTACAATTGAACTTGCATTGCAGAGCGCAGTTGCTGATCTGAGTGTTTGCTTGCTGAACAACAATGTTTAGGGTTTGATGTCTAAATGGCATTAACTTAACTTCTTAGAACCAAGCCATACCCTGCAAGCATTACAGGTACATTTCAATAAATTAGAAAATATTCAAATGTTACAATTATTATTATTATTATTAAACTGAAATGTTTTTCAGTTGACAATTTTAAAATGTGGCCTGTATAGGTTCATTACTCAAATAGATATATCCTAATTATTTAAGAGTTTATTTCTGTTAATTCTGATCCTTATGGAGTCTACCTATTGAAAAGCCTAAATTTAGTTTATTTGAAAAGCTCTAGACGGGAATCAAATTGATGGTTAATATTTAGGAACTTGCAAAACTGGGTGAAATTTCAAGGGGGCTATTCAGCTGTTTGTTTAAAGTGTTTTAGATTAGGTATGCATCCACAAGTTGCAGCACAGTAGCGCTCAAGGACTGGAGTTGGATACTTTTGCTTTAGAGTTTAAAGTTCAGAGTCAGAGACCTTCATTTCCACATCAAAATTTGCTTTCATCTGAAAAAAGTTCTTTGGAGAACTGAGTTCAATCATTTTTCTCCTTTCCCCTGTTTAGGTGCTTTTGACATTGTCTCGGTTACATTTCAGTGAGTTTGCTTCATAATCCTCTGTGGGTTGCTGTTGTAATTGTTGCTTGTGCACCTTTTCCTACCACACTTTTTCTTTTGCTTAATCCAATAATATGCCAATGTAATATGCTTATATAAAGAACTCTGTGAACTGCCAGCTTCTTTAGCAATGACCTTCAGTGTCGTATCCTCCCTCTGAGGTGTGTTTTTCACTGTCTAGGGGACAACTGACAAGTCAATAGTCTTCCCCTTGAAGTTTTTTAAGACCATAACAAGGTATTTCTGTTAGGGATGCTCCGATCAGGTTTTTTGCCTCCGATTCTGATACAGATTATCCATGAGGCCAATCTTTGCCTATCGCCTGGAATGGCTGTTTGGTTTAGGTATAAATGATGCTATGTTATCTGGCAATAAATTCACCTAATTTAGACATAATAGACATATTTTAATGCATATCTAAAAGCTTTTATTTTTTAAAACTACATTCTGCAGCATTAAGCAGATTTTTGGTGAGAGAGTTCGCTGTCTGGTGGAGGTTGAGCGACGCGTTGTCTGTGAAATATTATAGACGCGTAGGGGCGGTCCAACAGCGGGAGCAGATCCCAGCATCTTACACCGCCAGCTCGAAGTCTTGAATAATTTTTCAGGTTATTTGTTTAGCTTTCTGATCGTGATGCTAATCCGGGTGAGTGTTGGTAGTTGTGCACTGCTTTACCTGCTATTCGGCCGCTCCGGATGTCCTTTTTTTTCCCCCTGCAGTGAGTCTCGATACAGCCAAACTCTGTCAAGTGCTTGTTTTTTAAATGGCATATTAGATTTGTTGTGTTGATGCATTTTGACGTGTTTCACCCCGGAGGTAATTTTCCGCCGCAACACTCAAATGTCCCCATTCACTCTCCACACGACAGGAATTGTTGCCTCGCGCTTGCGCAGTGTGAAGGAAAGAGGAGATAAGCTGCACACACAGGCTGCGAAGTGAGATAAATGTGATCGGTTTTGGTGATCGGCAACAAGAGAAAGTGATCGGTAATCACCGATCATACACTTTTTCATGGATATCGGCTGATTATGATCGGTGGCCGATCGATCGCCACATCTCTAATTTCTGTATTAGACATCCTTTTTTAATTCATTTTGGTGTATAATTTTCACTAGCTAAAAAACTGACAATTAACAAAACTGATAGCAATAAACACCTGAAATAAATCACTGTCAAATAACTGAAAAGCAACATTACATTTTAAAAGACTGAAAAGTGATTCTTGTTTTTTTATATCGCTAATTAGTTTTATTATTTTACAGGTTTGGTTTAACTGATATCAACTACTCATTGCTGTCTTTTTGCTGTGTTGAGAAAGAGGCAAGTCTTATTCTTCTGCAATTCCTGAAGAGTTCTGTTGTGTATTAATGAATATTTGTTTCTGATCTGTAGATGGCAACCTTGCTCAAGTTTTAACCCTCCCCTTTCCTGAAATTCAAATACTCAACCAACATACAATCCATTAAAAAACATGCAAAGATAATCCATCATGTTTTCAGAAATGGCCAATTTTTCAGATGGTTGAAGCAGTTAATTCTTGTTTCTAATTTATGCTTTTTAATTGGTATTGTGAAACTAGCGGCTGTGTGTTTGCAGGGTAATATATTTTTTCCCCCTCACCGGATATGTTCTCCCTACAATTAAAAGCATGACCCGAGAGCAGGTGTGGCTATGCAGCAGTTTAACTTCGTATCTGAGACACAGAGGGAAATTAGTCAGACTTGTTCTTGGAGATGAAAAACGTCTTTGGGTGTGTGAAACTGGGGTGCTTAAGTAACATCTGGGACATATATAAAGAGTTTGCATGTCAGTGAAGTCTCCAACTGTTTCTGCTGGTTATTCTTCTCTTTATTGAAGATCTGTAGCTTTTTTTTTTTATTCAGTTCGGTAAGGGTTTCAGCACGGCTTGATGTATTATGAAAGGGGGTCGAAGTAATTCAGTCAGATAAAGTGAAAGCGAGTGTTTCATGTTCTCGTGTTCTTTGTAGATGCAAATCGACTCCTCCAGTTTGCTCTTGATGTTGTTTTACTTTTTTTCCCCACTGTGAAATAATTTAAATTTTCTTTCTTTCAAGTAAACCTGAAGTTTTCACTTTTTGTTTATGCTGAGTTTGACTCTCTTCCTTCCTTCTCATGGTGTCCTGCAGATATATCCAGCCATGGATGTGGACAGTGCCAGTTCAGTGGTGCTGCAGGCCTTAACCCAAGCCACCAGTCAGGACACAGCTGTGCTGAAGCCCGCAGAGGAACAGCTCCGGCAGTGGGAGACACAGCCGGGCTTCTATTCAGTACTTCTGGTGAGTTACGATATGAAAGTGTAATAAAATCTGTAAGAAACTTGAACAAATTGTCAGTTTGATGAATGTGGCAGATGAAGCAGAAAACTGGCTGCCGTAAAGTTAGAATCTGAGGATCGGTTTTTAAATTAAAGGGGAAAATCTTTCATCATCATTACATTTAGCAATACCAAAATGAGGGGTTGTGCACCCCTTCTTTTTTGATTGATAATTCATCCTGACAATTTCACACAATAGTTGTAATCACAGGAAGAATTTGAAGTTGCCAGAAAAGTGAGCAGTACATCACAGACTGCTGGGGATTAATTTGTGTTAAAGAATTATTCATATCGCTACCGAAAGGTTTGATTAAGATTTGGTTGGTGATAGTTAGAGCACAGATGGTATCTGTAAAGATGCAAAGGTGGTTCATAAAGTCAGTCAGTACACAGTGCAATCCACCAGAGCGATTACGCAGATATTTTAGGAAAACTATTTGTTTACTGTTCTCGCCAGACTCGAATGATGAGATGTGTTTCACTTTCATCTCTGCAATTTGTAATGAAATTGGCCCAGTATGTGCTCTGCTTAGCAAAACACAAAGAACTAAGAACCAGTCATGGGGAAAAAAATATTTTCTTTTCTGTTTTGTCAGTAGAAATGCTTTGCATGTAATAGAGAAGATGTAAACAAACACCTCCCAGTTAACACGGATATAAAATTACCATTTTTTATTTTATTTTAGCATTTTAATAAGTAATGAAGCAAAGTTATCAATTTATATTTGAAAACCATCTTATTTATGCTGAAGTAGTTTATTAGGCAGGTTATGTTTTTTCTGTATTGGTAATGACAGGATCACTTCCAGAATATGAACTTTGTGTGCTTTATAATTTCTGAGTCAGTGTCCTTTCTTTTTTTTAATATTTGTATTTTGTTCAAATGCTACATTGAGGGTGATGTCATTGTAATTATTTTTACCTGCTGTCTATGGTTGTTTTCACACATTATACACCTGTAGAGTATGTGTGAAATGCCTATCGCACAAGTAGTTTAGCCTGAAATTTTTTCACAATTTTATTTCACACATACTTTACAACAGAGGTTCCGTTAGAGAGTTGTTCTCATGTATTACGAGGTAGAAGATGACACAAAATCTACAGTTTTGTCATTGCTTTGTTGCTTACTTCATGGTAAGGATTAGGAATTGGATCCATCGATTCATGTTTTTGTGTATTGGGCATTTTATGGTTATCAAAATATTCTAATCTACATAAAAGTAAGTGAAGTGCATACAGAGGCTCTGTCAGCTTTTGCTTTGACAATGGCTATTTGTCTCTTGTAAACAATCTAGAGTTCAACCATCAGACTAATTCTCCCTTTTTCTTGCCATTTGATTATTTTTATGCCACAATATTTCACTTCTAATTATGTGTAGTTTTGATATAGACAAATTTAGCAATTGTGTCTGCATAATGGGAAGTCCTCGTCCGCGTTGGGCCATTAACATCATCTGCCGCACACAATTTGGATAATTATCTGCCTCCCATGTCTTCCACCTATTCTGCCACATTGGAATACCTCTTGTTTCAAGTGTCTCACTTGAAGAATTTCCTGCTGGGAAGTGCATGTAACAAGATGCAACTTCAGGCAGTCCAAAGCCCATCTCTAGACCTGATCATCAAGGGAGTCTTCTGATGGCTTTCTGAGAGTGACTTTGAAACCGCTTCGACTTCTGATGTAGTGTTGTCATCGGTTCCACTCACTAGAAATGTTCACAACAAAGTTGTGCTTTGTGCAGCTGCTTGTGATGCTGTGGTCCCAATTAAGCCAGGGTGCACAATATGTCTGTTATTTCTGGAGAGCAGTGTCTGTGTGAATTGATCAAAAGAGAGCCAAGCCAGCTTAATTCTAGCTCTGCTGACTGGATCTGATAAAAGCCAAGTGGCAGCAGGCCGTTTTTCACTTGCATATTGGAAGTAAATAGTTATGCTGTGGAGCTCTGCTAATGGTCTGTGCTGTTCCCTTGATGCAACAGATGGATGTTTTATATTTGTACAAAAGCCCAAATGTTATTTAAACGACACACTTTCCAATCAGCAAAAAATGAGAGCTGAGATTCCGATCTCTGATATGACTGTGGCCGGTCTTTTATGGAGTTCCTGCCGTTGCTGTGCTAATACAAATAACTCTGAATACATAGCCTACTCAGACATGTTTTCAGGGTTTATTACCACAATTTACAGCTCAGACGTGTCGGGAGTAATGGCACGGACAGCCTTGGTTAGAAAATCACCGTGCAGTGTTTTAAAAGGAGCTGTTCTGTAATTGTGGAAGTCCTGTCATATTTTGGTTTAGATTTTTACTTATTTTCCCCTGTAGTATGGCTGCAACTGTCATGAAACTGGATCAGTCCTTGGCTTGTCTTGTATTGATTATGAGCTATAACACTATCATTGGTGGTGACTGTCCAAATTCTCTATTTTTTCTCTCCCAGAATATTTTTAATAACCATACGCTGGATGTGAACGTGAGATGGCTTGCTGTGCTTTACTTCAAAAATGGCATTGACAGATACTGGAGGAGAGTGGCCCCTCAGTAAGTACCTGCATGTCTCTTCCCCAGACTCTCACTTCCATCTGCAGCTTTTTTGTCTCTGGAATGTGCCTAATCTTTATGCTTTTATTCCATGTTTTATCCCCAAATGTCCTATCTATATTCATCAGTTTTAATCTCCTTTTTTGTCTGTGAGGCTAAACTGTTCTTAGTTTTTAGTCCCTTTCCACCATTTTCTCTTTATTGAGGCTTTTACCTGTTTTAGCTTTCATCTGCTTGATGTTTCTCCAGCTGTTATCTTTTTTTTTTTTACTTTCTTAGTCTGACTATACATCTCTTTGTGGTTTGGTTTGATACTCAGTGAATTCACTCATGCCTCTTCTGTCTTATGTAAGATCGATTTTGGTATATTTCAAGACTAACATTTAATGTTTGGGTACCTGGTTGCTAAGCTCCTATGGGAGGGAATCTTTTCACTATCTCAAGATTTAATTCAATTCCAATTTTTGGGACCATGTTTCAATTTAAAACCAGCTTTTAATTCAAAATGATTATTTATAATGATTTCTGCTTCAGTCTTTATAAAGGCAAATGGTCCTCATGATCTACTCAAAATTGCATTGGAAGGAAAAATGACAAATTGAGGCAGTGACTTTTTCACTTTAATCCTTGCTTAGATTGTTTCAAGTAGTATCACATGTTAGTGCCACTTTGGTGATTTTGGTTGAGGTAATGGGGATCTTTCTTTTAGTCTCAGTAAAGCTTTGGCACAGCTGTCTTAGTACTTCACCTTCCCTCAACATAACCCCCTTAGCTGTTGAGCTACATCAAAATTTGAGGAAATGTTTGAAACAGAAATGTTGTACTGCAGACCATACCTAGTTGAAGCACTGTCCTAAGGTCTGAAAAGTTAAAAGAAATCAGAAAAAGGCATCAGTTTATTGCTTTGTTTCAAAATTTATAAAAATGTTGAATAAGTAATGCAGTATAAATTTAAGCTTTGAAGTTTTCATAAAAGTAATATTGTGTCCCATCTTGTTCTTGTGAGTTTTAGGTATCATTATACCCTAATAGAGTAGTTAAGTATGCTATGATGACAGATCACACTTTTTGTTGTCCGTTTGATCTTTTTACTATGAGAAGGAAATATAATAAACAGAAATTCTGACAGGCTTGGACCACCAAAAGGCCATTTGAGTGGTACCATTCTGTTTTAATCAATGCTCAAATAATAAGAGGGTAAAAAATGCCCTGAAAAATATGCTAGCAAATATCTCTTTAGAGCCTTTAAAGTTGACTTTATGGTTGTCAAATTTCCCATGCATTGTGCACAAATGCACATTAAAACATCCTTGATTTTCTGCTTTTGAAGATTTAACTTAAAAGAAGCCCAGATGATTTCTTGCTTATTTTAAGTAAAAAGGGTAGTTAAAAAGCTCTCCAAAGAGCATTTTAAACGTTGTGTCAGGACACAGGATAGTTTTCCATTTCACTATGGTCAATTAAATTAGCCTGAATTCTGAAAGGATAAAAAGTTTTGAAGTTTGTCATTGCAGTGCACGTTCTGTAAAGTTGGTTTCCAGTTGTTTATGAACTCTGGCAGTGGTGTTTTCCACTGTTATGTTTCAGTGGAAGACTAGAAGAATTTTTTTTTTTTTTTTTTACAGTTGCATCTCAATAAAATAGAATTTGTGCTACTCAGTTATACTCTTTAACATCCCGTGTCTACTCTGAAGGGTATTTGTTCAAAATATTGAGATTACAACAAGAAAAAAATATACCTGAGCTATTAGCAATAGAAATCTTTATTTTCAATTAAGTAGTGCATGTAAAGGTGTTTTGACAAATTTGATGCACAAACATAAGCAGTACAGCAAATGCACAAGGAAAATAAAACAAAGATGAAACAATTAGATTTTGTAAAAGTTTAAAATATCAATATGATTCCTATTGCTTTGAACTTTCCTGACATCCTCCGGCAGACTGTTCCCAGAGCTCAACACACAAATACTTCAAGCAACAAAAGTACAAAGTATTTCTTATAATAAAAATAACCCTGCATTGTTAGAGAAGTAGTCAACTTACAACTACGTTCTCATTATTTCTGGTAAATGTTGATTATCGGCCATAGCAATACTGTTATAATATTAATATCAGATATTGACATCTGCTGAAATGTTCTTATTGGTGTATCTCTTGTAAGTACCATAGTCACTTGCATACAGTAGGAACCTTCTGGGAAATACTTTAAATTGCATAATTCAATCAATTGTTTTACAGTGGATTTTAGGTAGTTAGTCCCATGATAAATAGGTACATTGATGTGTTCCATATTGCCAGTTTATGTAATTGACTTGCGTGTATGGAAATGAGAGGACAGTAGGTGTCTTGGGATGTGCATTGCAATCATCTGTGTTAATGTGCTTGGTGTCGAGGAGGTAAACACAGGATGCTAGATAGGGGAGCATTTCATGTTCATACACAATGTTGCAGGTTTAGTCTGGAGTCATTTGTTTCTCATTCTTCCAATCTTTATTGTTATTGTGGCTGGTGTGCCTTCATAAAATCTTAATGAATTAAATAATTGCACACCAAGAGAATTATGAGAACACATTAAACTCTAAACTTATACGGTACTGTGCATTGTTTTCTCTTTGCCTTCTTTCTCTCTCTGAATATCTTTGTTTGCTTTGTTGACAGTGCATTATCAGAGGAGGAGAAGACATCGCTGCGTGCTGGTCTTATCACAAACTTCAATGAACCCGTCAATCAGGTTAGTGGGGAGAATGGAATATACTGGCAAAAATTGCAAAACGGATTTAACCAGTTGTTTTTTTTCTCTAAACAAAACTTGCTCCTGAACAAGAAAACCGATAAGAGCCATTAGTCTTTTCTAATGTAATTTTATTTCAACCTCCAATTATGGAGGTTGAAAAGACTGGGCATGAATGGTGGCCCTGAACGGTGGCCATTAGTTCTGCTTTCTGCAGCTTGTGTATCCCTGAGGGACAGCTATGTAATGTCAGGACTGATGGGATCCATATGGCAGGGAATAAATATACTTTTGAACCCCATATGTCTCACCACTTCCAGCCTTTGCTCTTTCAATCCAAACTTCTAGAGAGGCTAGTGTGTTTTGTTCAATCAACTGTTTCATGGTATTAAAATCCACAGTTAGAGGTTCTATAGTCAATATGAACTCTATAAATTTACCTATTCGTAGAACAAATAATGGCCAATGGATATAGGAAAACTTGCATTCAGATATTATTAATCACGGAGTCAAATTAGGTTTATAGCTATTTCTAACATGAATATGTCTCATTAAAAGAATGCATTGCTTAGTTAGTAGGTTGCATGTTTCTGGATCATATTGTATAACTTGTGGACTGAGAACAGTGTTCTACTTTGTTGGAATAATTTAAAAAGCAATTTTTAAAAAGAAATACATAAAAAAAATCTGACACTGCCTTGAATATAGGGCCAGAAGTGCCACAAACTAGTAAATACATAACTTTTAAATAAATATTTTATTTAAAATTCGTCATTTAAATTAAATTATAGTAATTATATTAAGTATACAAATGTATATGATTATTAAAATTAGCCAAAATGTATAAATACTACATCAAATATAAAATGTAAATCTTTGATAAAAAAAAAAAAAAAAAAAAAAAAAATATATATATATATATATAAATATATATATATATATATATATTTACACATACATACAAGATGACTGTTGATCATTCATTGTCATTATATCATCACTTAAGTGTTTAATTACTTTGTTTCTCTTTAAACTTCAGCCATGGCTTATTAATTAAAAATCTATCCTTTGATTGGATAACCTGGACAGCCTGCGGGTTTTGCTTTACTCCTGTGCCACCACAGCACCCATATCTTTGCCATTTTAGTTACATTTTGACATATAGAATTATGCTTTACTCAATTGTTGATGTATTGCACTTCTTGCCCTCAATATTATTAATTGGTCAAGCTTTTAAAAGTATCATACTGTCTTTTTCACTTTTGGCACCTGACCTTTTCTTATGAGGATCCCAAACAAGCTTCACCTCTAACAAGCTAATTAAAATGTCAGACCTCTGCAAAAGATATGCAAGCTTACATTTTGCTCCAACATTAAATCCACAAAGACTAATAAATGTTTTGATGCATTGTTTCTGTTAAAGATAACTATTCTGGTTACAACATTAAATACATCACAAAATTTTTGCAAACATTCGGACATGTATAAACTATCGTTTTGCACATTTAAGTCTCCCTTTCATCCTTATAATGTATGTACTTGTCTTAATTCATGTCTGTATTGATGAAAACAGGAGCTGTTGTGTTAAAGCCTTAGCTGAGTGA
Organism: Alfaro cultratus; assembly: GCA_903066825.1. Lineage (NCBI taxonomy): Eukaryota > Metazoa > Chordata > Actinopteri > Cyprinodontiformes > Poeciliidae > Alfaro > Alfaro cultratus. Next base: position 14,409 of record CAEFZX010019326.1, on the reverse strand, counting down.
TGCGTTACACAGACATGTCGTTAATATAAAGAAGCTGTGAAAGCAAAAATGTATTAAAAATATTATTAGAGGATTCATCAAAAAATTTGCTCTGAAATTGCTAATCACAAGAACCAGGTCTGATTGATGGTTCACAGGTTTAAATAATGAAATGTAGGAATTTTCCATGTTATTTGATTGCATTAAAAAAATAAAAGCTGCCACCAGCTTGTAGTTTATTTCTGTGTTTAATAAAACTCAAACTGGACTTTAGGGCAGTTTGATTTTGTAAAAGGGAATCATCTTATTTTTAATGTTAAGTGCTGCATGTATCTTACGCCTGATAGGTGGGTCTGTGGTAGCGACTCAACTGCTTCTTTTTAAAAGTGGCTTGCAAACAATACATTCATAATAGATCTATGCTCTTCAGTTGTGCTTAATTCCCTTTTAGTTTAGTTGCCATACCACCTGCTGTTGTATTAATGCTTGCCTCTGGATATGTTCACTTACCCTGTTTTTTTCCCCTTCTTCCCAACAGATAGCAACCCAGATCGCGGTACTGATAGCCAAGGTGGCCCGCCTTGATTGCCCGAGGCAATGGCCTGAGCTCATTCCAATTCTGCTCGAATCCGTAAAGGGTCACGATGGTCTGCTGCAGCACAGGGCACTGCTAACTTTCTATCACGTCACCAAAACATTGGCATCCAAACGTTTGGCACAGGACAGACGTCTTTTTCAAGATGTAAGTTCACATTAACAACATTAGATTATTTTTTAATTAATTAGCTGCTATTAATTGTTATTCTCTTGACTGCTTTATTTATTTTGCTCTCAGTGCCAGAGGAAAGTAATGGTTTTTTTTTAAGTGTACACATAAAGAGGAGAAAAACTTGTTTTCTCTTGGAAAATTTTGTGTTCGCTTTTTTTTCTCATGTTTTTTGTAGTTTTAATAGCAGTACCTTTTGAAAGCAGATGGATAAGATGTAAGATGAGATTTTTTCCTCCAGTTTCATCTATTTATGTTGGACATAATGTGACATCCTTTTTATATGGATATTTCTTTTTAGGCAAGTTCTTTATTAGAAGTGTATGTTGCTTGTTGTAGGGATAAATGTTGGTACACAATCTTTTCACAATCCAGTACTTGAAAGAATAAAATGTGTGAATAAAAAATATCCAAAGACACTTATTTTAGGCAAATCCCATAATGACAGAAACTGACTACAGAACAGCAGAATAAGAAAGATAAAGATTATTGGGCATGGGAATCAGTGAGCGAGAGACAAAAAAACAACTGCAGATGTGAGGCTAAGGCACTGTGCCAGAATCCATGTCAAAATGTATCCCTTTTACAGACAACTTGATACATAGTGGGCTCAGGGCCTATTAGGCTGTGCAGTTTTTTAATGATATACCGATTACTTTGACATTGAACAACCTACACTGTGTTATGTACTGTTAGTTGAAGCAGACTCAAAAGGTGGTATGCAACACCACTTTGCATTTAATATACAAGGGTTCTTGTATATTAAATGCGCATTTCTGTATCATATGTGATGGGTTTAAAGTTTACGTACTTCACTACCGGCAACCTAATGAAAGATGCATTTAAGTTTTCTCAGGATGTTTAATGATCCAACAAATAACTTCCACAAATTTTAAAACAAGAAATGGGTTCACTAGTTTGAGTTTTAATGGGGATTCCCTACAATGCACAGCTGGTAAATGGATAGCCTCAAATATATGCAAATGCACAAACTAGTATTTGGTTAAATCCGCCTTACCAAGCTGAAGAGAAACTGCACACTTTTTGGCCCCCCAAAAAACAAGCTTCTGGCATAATTGTAGCTCAATAGTTGCCCACATAGATTATCACAACTGGAATTAATTTATATTGGTAGACTTCCTTGCACCAACCAGGGTTTCAAGGGTAGTCCATAAATAATTGACCCTTACAATTGTAATGACCCTTTCATTGCTAATGAAAACCTTACATTTGGGTTTAGTTGGCACTTTTGTTCATTTCATATGTAAAATTTCCTGCTACTAAAGCAAAACTTCTTCTCAGCAAACAACTGTTTTACTACATAGTTGTGTAGCTAAAGTAACATTTCTGTGTGTAAGCATTTATATGCTGTGTGTGCACTATCTTCTTTTTGTTCTTAAGCCCAAGACAAAGCGGTTGGTAGTGCACAGGATGATGGATCACTTGCTGATGCTCAGGGTGCTAACTGTACTACTTTGCCAGATGCAAAGGTAATTAGATGGTGAAAGAAATGAGAGCAGAGGAGGGATGTAGAGGCAAGGTGTGGGTGTGCAAAGGATATGAGTGATGTACCTAAGGTATAAGACTGACAGCAGGTGGAATCACCTCTGAAGTTAGGAGTTAATGCAGAATATAAAGTTGAAAGAAGAAACTGGGACACTTACCTGTGATTTTAGTCGGTATGTCTTTAGAAGTATTAAGGAGAAGAAATGAGCAGAGTCCTGCCTTTCAGGTCCCGCTTCCTTTCCCTGTGGTTTGATTTCTTAATGTCAGACAGTTCTTCTTTCCACTGATAATTCTCTTTTAGGTTTGGCCTTCAATCATTTTTTCTATTAATCTTTTTTATGTTCTGTTAATACTGGCAGAGGTTGCTGTCTTAGCAGTTCACTTCAAGGAGACATTTACTTTAAAAATGCCCTGTTCTGGTCTGTGCACCCCCATCCTCTGTTTATGATGGGCTGGCACTTGGAGACATTTTGCTTTGTATCTTTTTAATTAAGTAGATTAATCATTAAATAGGCAATAGCAACTGAACCCCTTAGCTGTGCAATAGGGACAAATAAATTATATTGTTTGGATATAACAGTTTTCATAGTTTAAATTAAAAGTCTAGATTTGGGCCAGTATTATATAATATTGCTGTTAAGGTTCCTAGCTGATATTCACAGATACCAGATACATTTTTTAACTTTTTAACACCATGAAAAAGAAACCAGAACCAATGAATTGGCTTCTCTGCTTCAATTACGCAAGGAAAACACATAACCAAGCATTAACAGGATGGAAATAAACATTGGTTGTTAAAACCTGGCCAGGGCTAACAGGTTACGAAGAAGGGTTAAACGGTACAATAGGATTCACTTTAGGTGTTGGATGTTGAATATCAATCTTAAGCTGCTTTTTTTAATTTTATTTTTTTTTACTTGTTTTTGTTGGAATGTTGGAATAGCCAGCACAGATCCCCAAGTCGTTTGGGTGTAGCTCTTTTTATTTTTTTACTCACTTTTCAAGTTTTTTGTGACTCCATTGAAACTATATAAAAAAAAAAAGTGACAATTGCTATTGGACAATCCTGTTGTATGCAAGTACAACAGAATCGCAGAACAGGCGCTGTCTTATATATATTTGTTTGTCTTCTGTCAGCTGGCATCACATTTTTCTAATAAGTGCAAAACAGGAGCTTAGAAATTACTTGTTGGCAGCTTTTGGTTAACTTGTGTTAAATGGGGTGCTTCTCAATATTGCAGACTCATTTCAGTGTCTGATAACAGAAATGGGGGGAAATATGCAAATGAAAAAAGCTTTATTGGGAATTCAGCAGTTTTAAAATGTTCTATGTGAGCAGCACTGAAGCAACCGGATGTAAAAGCTTGACAATGGCTGTCACCAGGAAAAAATGCAAATAGGATGCAATGGCAAAATGGATATGCTAATTATTGCACAGCATCATTCCAGAGGCTTTTGCTACTTTCCATTTAAAGTTGGCAACACTCGGTGTTACGTAAAAATGAAGCTCCTTTTTTAAACATGAAGGAAAAGCCTTGACTTCACTTAGGAGTACTTCTGACATTTTGGGTTGAATTGTTTAAATATAGCTTTTGTATCTTAAAGTTCCCATATAAACTATACCTGAATGTATTTTATCTATCGAAAGTTTAAAAGCAGCTGTAAATTAAAAACAGAAGATTTCGCTGGTCATCTTGGCTACTGTAGGTTGTCAGCTCTAACAACCTTCACAACCTCTTTCATCAACAGGGTCTATCTACCCGGCTACCACTTGCTGGATGTTTTTTTCTGTTAGCACACTATTAGTAAACCATGCTCTCAAATAGGGGTTGTGGTCCAATATCCTACAGGATGATGTTTTTTGTTTTGTTTTTTCCTTTGCAAGAGCGGTGAATAAAATGATTTTTTCAGTTTCCTTTGGTGATGCTTGTGTGAGGTGAATAGAAAATCAGCATGAAGAAGAAAGTTATTTGTTTTTTCATTGATTTTTGGCTTCTTTTTTTTTTTTAGCTTTATTTTATTTCATTTTTTTAGCTTTATTTTTGTAAAACTGGATGTTTTCACCCAGAGGTGGAAAAATGTTGTCTTCTTCAATGTTCAGTAATTCTGCAGCAATTTTCCAAACCCAATATTTGGAATTCAAATGGTGCTCTAATCAGTGTTTTCCTTCCATGTAAATAAGTTATTTTCCATCTCTGTTATTAACTGTAATGCTGAAAGCTTTCAGTCTGCAGCAGATAAAAAAAGCATTGTATTTCTTTTTAATGATTTGTAGCCCAAAGCTTTTGGCTTTAACAATGTTTCTGCTTGTTCTTTGATAATATTTATTAGTGCAAAATTCCACCTAAGGACCACAGTTTTTTTTTTTTCCCCTCAGGAAATCGTTTTTTTTAAGAAGCCTTCTGCTGAACCATAAGAGTCTATTTTATTTAGGTAAAAACACACATGATCAGTCTTTTTATTTGCCTCCAACTGGAAATATATACTGAAGTGATGGGTGATATTAAATAATCATAAATAATCCAGGCCTTATTATTTTTAAAATGTATATTTTTATAAGTCTCACTGTGTGTGAAGAATTCCATCTTTGATTATTTCATTTTTAAAGCATTAACTCCAGGTTTTATACACAGTTTGATATTGGCTGCAGTGATTGCAAATGTGTCAAACCCATATTTTTGTAAGGGTTATCATTTGATAAGCAATTGTGGGACTACAAATATTAGTAAAGTGAACAGACCTAATGATGAAATAAATGTTTTTTTCACTCATGTGAGTAGAACTACAGAGTATTGCAAACAGTATATTTTTAAATTTTCATAAATAATTATTTTTATTTGTTTCTTCTTAAAAAATATATTTTCTTCATTTGATTTTTCCTAAATTTGTTTCACAATTTAATGATTGGGAGTTTACTGGTAGGTGGATGTCTGTTTACTTAGTCTTAAATAAATAAACGCATCTGGATAAATGCATTCTTATAGTCCATGTACCACTAGAGACACGATGAGATGCAGCTAACCAAAAGTACCTTTTATTTTTATAAATCCAAAGTCAAGTTTCAAGTCCCCTACCAAATGCAGCTTTTTGCATATCAGTTGATGCAATAAGAATACAAACCAAGGTTCGGTATAGAGATGAGGATAATATGAGATTTTTTCCCCAACCTTGCTTCATTTCTTTCAGCTTTCATAAATTGGATTAGTCTGGGATCTGAGGAATGGAAAGTGGGAAGCTCTTGAAAAGTCTCTCTAAACAGAAAACTTGCCAGTCTGGCTGTTTCTGTAACACATATATCAAAGCCTATGCTGTGCTGTCAAAATACGGATTTCATTTTCAGCAGGAGCTCATCACCAACACAGCCATTGGATCTAATTTTTCCCCATCTGACGCCTTAGCTTATTTTCTTTGAGTATTTGTTGCATATTAACTTTTTTTCTAAGGTTTTAATGTTTTAAGATTTCACTTGGGTTTGTTTGCCTTCATCTTAGAATAAATGTTTATTTATTTCAATGTCATTTCACATTTGAACAATTCTTGATTTGTTTCTTAGCTCCAGTGTTAACACACTTAAATGCCTGAATGTTGAGTCACTCTTGGTATTGTAAGAGATTTAACGGATTTGCTATTTTTATTCTGTTTGGCAACCACTAAAGCATTAAAAATCCTTAGTCTTGAGAGATTTAAAAAATATATTTTCTTCAAAAATTGACCTTATCAAGAAGAAGAGCTCTCATCTTAGAACTTCCACTTTCCTTTTGTAGGCAGGAGTTCAGCAATAGCAGGATTAGTCTGTATTGCAGGTGCAGTTCACAAACATGCAGATCTGTTATGCTCATACATAATTAACATTAATTAATTTCCCTTGTGTTGCACGGATGAAATGCCTGCTTAAATCCACGATAATGCTATGTGAATGTGACTGACTTTACTGTCATTATGATTGTTGGCAGCTGGCATCAGGCATCTACAGCTTTGCATGTTCCCTGTGGAGTCATCACACCGACTGCTTCCTGCAGCAAGTCTGTGCCAGAGATGAGGCTGCAGCGCTCAACTCGTTGGAGAGGACTCTGCTCTCACTTAAAGGTAACGGCTCCAAACCACAAACATGACCAAATACAATTCTTTGTTTTTGTATTTGTGACGCAAATATATTTCAGAGCATCAAACAAACGTAAAGGAATAAAGATTATCCAAACTAACTTAACCCTAAGTAAAAATAGTAAATGATCCCCTGGTTGAATCTGGAATTAATTGTTTAAAGCCATTTTCCCCCTTTTTGGATCAGTTCCACAAGCCACACCTGTACCTAATGCAGCATAAAATCTCAGATAAAGAAAATCATAACCTCAGCTATTCATCTTGGTTATGTCTGTCACAATAAGCAATAAATCAATAAATCATGTAAAGGAATATAATTATGTTAATCATGTTAATCACATGATAAATTAAGACAAGCTCAATTATTTGTATGTATGATTTATCATTTTTCTCTTTCTACTAAAATCTGGATGACAAAAGCCTTCAATTTGGGGCAAAGATAATTTTGTTTGCAGAGCCTCCATAGTTCATTTTATTTATTGTTTCTTTTTATTTATTTTGGATATTTAAAATGTCTTCCAGTTTCAGTGTTAAATGTTTGTTAGGAAATTTAATTTATTGTTCTTAGACAATACGTTCTTGAACTAATGTGCTATTGCAATGTATTACTTGAAAATAATCTCAAAACAATATAATAATCTATCACAAGAACTTCTGGGACGATTTGTTGTCCAGCAAAATTTGTCATGGTGACTGACCTAATGGTGGTGTCAGTGTGATGTTCTGGGGCTTCTTTGCTTCTTCTCTTCCAACCAGCTTGTTGTAATTGATTGGACAATGAATGGTGCACAGCACAGCAGCGTGTCCACCTCCGAATGGTTTATAACAGTGTTTTTCAATTCCAGTCCTCAGGGACCACAGCCCTGCATGTTTTAGTTGATTCCCTTCTGCCGCACACCCGACTTGAATCAGTGGGTGATTAACAAGCTTCAGCAGCACTTGATGCCTGCAGAGAAGGTCATGCAATCATTTGAATCAGGTGTTCTGGAACAGAGCCACATGTGAAATATGCAAGGCACTGTTCCCTGAGGACTGGAATTAAGAAACACTGGTTTAGAATAACACTAAACTGTGGCATGACTTTAAACAGGCTGCTGTTGCTGGAAAACTGTCCAGTGTGGCTGAATTAACACAATTCAGCTACTCAAACTTTTGATAATGGCTATTACTGCCATGGGTGATACAAGCAGTGTTTAGACTTGGAGGACAAATGCTTTTTCATCTACGGTTGTGTTGGTTCAGATTGCTTCTTTATGATAAGTCAAATAATTTGCTTCCTATATTTACTCAGGTTAAAATTGAGTTGCTTTCAATCATTTAATCATCACAGTACAGTGGAAAAGGAAATCTGCAAAGGCTTAAATCCGTTTTTTCGAAGTGTGGTACACTTAACTGCGTTCTCGAAGAGGTTTCAGTAATATATTGACAAACAATAAAATACGAGTTTGAGTCATTGAGCCACGTGTGTCATGTAATTTTATTTACATTAATTAAACTAACTACTGAGTATAATTGTCAAGAAAAGTTGTGAACTGAGTTACAAAATGTATCTAGTTAGTTTTTGAAACACTATATAGGAGGTGATGTTTGCTGACCTAATTTATAATTGTCGATGGCGCTGCATACTGATTTATTTTTTTGTCCAAATCTTTTAGTACTTCGCAAACTGACAGTCCATGGATTTCAGGATCCCCAACAGAATATGGAAGTAATGGTGAGCTGCGAGTTATTTCAGTCTATATGCTTTAGAACCTCTCATTTTTCTAAATATTACATTTTTTGTAAATGTTCTGAGATTAAAAAAAATAGCTCCAATCAAACTGTGCAAAATATGGATGGGTTATGATAATTGAAAGTGCCTTTAGCCTTGTTTGGCTTAAATAGTCAGGCATCTCGTTTTTGCTCTTCACCCATTCCCAGTGGGAAGAAAGTTCCACTCCATTAAACTGTTAATTCATTTTAGTTTAAATCTGGTTTAAAATAATCCTCAGAATGTGCTTCAGTTTTCCTCAGAGCTGTGAGTTAATGAATTTGTCAGAAAATATAGCTGTCCTTTCAACTCCAAATCCAAAATTGCCTTTTCCTTTTTGTTTCTGTGATTGAATAATTGCAGCTAGAATGATTAATATTTACTGAAAGAGGCAAGTAATTGTAAGAGACTTTTTACTTTAGTTTTTACATGTACTGTGTCAGACATTGTGAAGTTGTTGTTAAATCGAAATCTCAAAGATTTTACCTGTGGCTTAATTTGGTTTAAAACAAGCAATTCTAAGTAGCCTATGGAGTCATCTGTCCTGTGATGGATGGGAAAAAAAACATAAAAAAATTCAGAGATACTCAGTCATTAAATATTGATGAAAACCTAATGCTCTATTGCACTTACAGTAAATTATGACCTGAACAAATGATCAGCTTTTAACTGCTGGAGATATTTTCTATCAGATTCTTCTCAGCTGGCATTTAAGAAGCAGATGTGTCTGGTCTCTTGAAAACTTGGAATTTCTACTTGTCTTGTTCTCCCAAGCTTTTTCCTCTCAAAATTGACATTAGAAATGAAACCTTAAATTTTATTTGGCTGAAGTTTTGAGTGTTTAAATTTTATTTTACTCAATTTTATCAAATACAAAAACACTTAATTTAAACCAATAATAAATACAATCCTCGATTATGTGTAATTAATCTGATTGACCGTAAATATTCTTCTTTCTTTCCAAATATTTCTTGTTGCTTTTTTATATTACCTTAGTTTTATTTTTGTTTTTTGGTGGAGCATTTTTCACAGGGGCTTGTTCAAGCATTTCTGAAGATGAATCATGTTTCCAGGAGAAGAAATTATTATGTATTTCTTCTCCTTTCTTGGTGTGTCCTGTGATTTTCTTTGGAACACAATCACTACTAACTAGTTATCCTCCCTCACACATACACAGCCCTTCATTTATTGTACAGTATTGATTTGTTTAGTGTGCGGCGCGCTCAAATTGAAGTCTTCTAACTACAATCAGTTCAACCATCAGCTTTTGTTTGGCAGTGCTTCCTTGAACTGCTTGCTGTGTCACATCCCTCTGGCAGTAGTTTGTAGCATTTACTCTTGAGTCTCCAGTATTACACTGTTTGTAAGAAGACTCTTCACACATGACATAATCATTTCAGACAACCGAAGGCTGTTTTCCAATCACAGTAGTAAACGCATTGATAGAAAACCACACGGTGGAAAAACTGCAAATAATCAAGACAGTTTTAACCCAAGCTAAAACGGTAAAGCACTAGGACAAGTTCTTTTTAAGTCTATTAAATGAGTTCTCTGTGCTTGATTTTTAAACAATCATCAAAATATTGAAGCAAAATTATATCAAACAAAAAACACTTTGGTTTCTATGCTTCTCCCCTAAACAGGCATGTTAATTAATGCTTGGCCTGTGCAGTTAATCACATTTTCTTAATTTAATTTTCTTCTTCAAAAGACCTAAAAATACTAATCAACAACAAAAAAAGATTATTAAAACAATTTTGCTGCTCTTATTTTGTTCAAGTGCCTTAAATGCTGTGTAATAATGTTCTTTGTGATTTCATTATTTTTCATAATATTGCGGTCCTTATTAGAAGCCTAAAAATGGGAACTATAGAAGCATATACTTACAATAATATCATAGTTGTTTGTATTCAATTTTGCAATCTGTACCATGTTTTACTATTAATTTTCTTACTGTTTTTTATCCTATCTGGATTTTAGTGCTTTATCAGTCCAGGCTTTAGCTTAGCACCAGTTTTTTGTTCTCACCACTATAACCACCAGTCCTAACACTGATAACCTGCCACAATCTCAATCAAGGAACATTATGGAGAACCATCAACAAATCCAAATTTTACTCAGATTAAATTTTACTCCAGAGTGAGTTTCACTTGTAGCCTGCAAAATTTCCTGTCTCATGGTTTCTACGTTGCTTCTTTGACTTATGGAAAATCCCAGCAGAATCATAACTAATGGCTGTTGTAATCTCTGCTTTCTATAATCTCCCACCAAGTCATTTATGCTGTAGTTGTGATCCTTCCTCTCCTACACTAACAGTGTTAGGAACTTTAGTTGCTGGCTGAAATGGGGTTTGGGATGTGTGATTAATGACACTGATATTGACCTCGTGGCTGAACATTAATGCCGAATTAAGGAAAGAGTCCCTCCATCTATCATCTAATTTCTCATGCTAACCTGCTACAACAGCAGGCTACATAAAATTGATTCTCTTTCATACTGTGAAGCTCAGATTTTATTTATATTCATAGGCAGAGAAGCAATTGTGCCCACACGCACGCACACACTCACACATACGCACACACAGTTTAAGTGTTACTATATCTACTTCCCTGCAATACATGTTGAGCAATCATGATTCAGCAGCAGAAATGACGAACCTTATCTCAGTCTGTCTTCATTTCTTCCTTTTCAGGGTTTCCTGAATGCAGTGTTTGAAAGGCTAAAACAGTTCTTGGAATGCTGTGAGTACTTTCCTCTTTTTCTGACTTGAATGTTTGATCCTTTCCTTTCCTTTCAGTAAATAAACACTTTGCATTTTATCTAGTGAATGCAAAAGGGTTGCTTAAAATGGTTTGACATTCAGTTGGATTTTTATCATAAATCTGTAGTCTGCATATTATTGGTGTCAACTTAAAAGCTAAAATGAAACGAGACCGTTAGTGATGTGTTAGTTTACATGTTTTCTAGCTTAAAGATGTATCTTCATATACAGTTGAGCACAAAACTATTCATATGCCTGGTAAATTTAGATTTAAAATGGTCATTCAACCAAGAAAATTGGTCTCTGAGTGGAAATGAGGGCTGTATCTCTCACAGTTAAATTAAAAAAGGTTTTTAAATGCATTCTATTTTTTAAAAAAAAAAATAAAAAACATGTCAAATTATTCAGATCTTTATAATATATCTGTTGGCTTTACATCAGTCAAACCCTACTTATAATTACTCCAGTTTTTTGCATGTTTCCACTGATATTTTCATAATCTATCTTAAACCTCTAGTCTTTGCTGCCTTATGGACTCCTTACCATCATCACCATAAGTTTTAGCTGTTGTCCCAGATCTTATGTTGGATAATCGGGTCATGGCAGGGCCACTGGAAAATGTTCCAACACATGTTAAGAAAATCATAATCAAGATTATTTTAAACCAGAGTCTGCCAGAGCTATGCATATTTTTGGGTTTAACTGTATAAAGAGATTAAATGACATTACATTAAATCTCATTATTATGTGAATTCTACTAATTAAATTTACTCTGAAGGCACTGGTATCAGACTACAGGCATTAAATATACATGCATGTCACACATTTCACATTTTTATTTGTGGAAAGTAAAAATGATGTATCGTTTTTCTTTCACTGCATACTTATTTATATACTACTACTCATAAAATATCTAATACAATGTACATTTTGTGCTTATATTGTTTTAAAGGGGAAACATTAAATATGTAACTCCTTTTCAAGCCCTACAGAGCTGTAATCGTATATCTTTCACAAGGCAATCTTAAACATTTTTATTTATTTATTTTTTATTATTTATTTGTTTGTTTGCTTGTTTGATGGGTAATTTGAGTTCACTTTTAGTGTTGATCTCTTTATCAGCAAGTCGTCTTCTCTTTCTCATTCAAGTTTGACCTCCAGTTTGTGCTTAAAATGTAGCTAAAGGAACAGGAAAAAAAGAGATTTAAGATATGAACGAAAACATCCAATAAATACTGCTCTGATGGCAGTGGAGGCAGGTTCAGGGCCCAGTTGGTATTTGGATCCAGCAGATAGGAAGAACGACAGGGAAGCTCCTAGCCTGGATCGGCAAGAAATATCAGCTGTGTTCAGTCTGATAAGGTCAGCTATCTAAATGGTGTTTTTTTTTTTTTTTTTTTTTTTGGACAGTCTTTGTCGTCCACTCAGATCTCTGGGTCTCTCTTTTTAAGATGTTTGTCTTCCAACTGAGGTCACCTGTCCCTTTTCATCTGTCACTTTATTGTTAAAAGCTATTTTATAAAGCTTTGCATCTGTCAGAAATAAAAAATCCCCTTTCTTTCTTTTGTCATCTATTTCTGTTTTGATTGGTCAATTTGGATGGCTCAGAGTGTGACCGCTGTGACTTTGATGATTTTGCATCACGTCTGCTAACATTGCTGCCTGTCACACCTGCAAATGGAGTTAAAACTGCACGGGCACAAAGTCGATAAAATGCAATAGTGTATTGATTTACATAATGCAGGATTTGGACAAAAATCAGGAAGAAGCTAACAAAGCAGTTGGAGAGCCAGCTAACGATAATGCGGTGCCACCAGTGAGGAGCCCGATAGAATATATAATAAACCAAATTAAACAAAGCGAAGCAAACAGTTCACAATGACTTGAAGAATCCCAACGAGATGGTCTTAGGAGTCAGTTCATACTGTGTCGGCAGTTTATATTAAAATGTAATTATCATGGTTCACTGGATAGACCAAGAAGCACAAAAAGAATTGAACAAACCAAGTCGAACTGGTATTTATTAGTTACTTCAAAAGTAAATTAATATCTTGATTCCTTCTGATCATTCCCTCTTTCCTCTTTCTTACACACACTTCTGCAGTGTGTGTAATAAAGGCTGCTGTTAATACCAATCCACACTTCATTACAGCCTCGTTTTAATTAAGCTGCTGTTGTCAGTAGTTTCAACTCAAATTCCGACATGCTTCATTTCAGATACTTCATCTTAAGAGTAGATGTGTTTTTTGTGCAGTAACAATGTAGTTATTCGTTATCAGGGCTTTCAGTTTATATATTCAGTTATGCTCTGGCTATGCGAGTAGGTTGTATTTATTGCTTTATTGTTATAATTATTTTTTGAGCATTTTTGTTTAAATTTCCAAAGTAGAGTAGGTTTTTACTAGTATTTTCTTACAAATAAATTATAATCTGTGTTGTCATTATCAAATAGGTCTTTAACGCCCTTTAAAAAAATAATAATAAATAAATAAACTTGTTAGTCTACTAATTGATCAACAAATGTTAAACCCATTAACCAGGATTTAATTTTTTTTTTTTTATCATATTTGATGTGCATCATATTTTACAACATTGCTAATAGTCCAGATTAATTAAATAATAATTTTCTTAAAGGCATGTATCAAGAATGATACGTCTGACATTTTAGAGTTAAGCTTAAATCATTTTAAATGCTAAGTAGTTTGATTCTAGTGAAACAACTCTGTATGTTTTTTTTCCTTTGTTTTGGCTTCAGGTCGGCAGGTTGGTTCGGAGAGCCCATGCAGAGAAAAGCTGGAAAAGACAATAATACTGTACACTAAAGTTGTAAGTAAAGCGAACTTAAATACATGATAAACCCTGGGGGGTTGTCTACTTAGTTTCTAACTGGAATTAGAAACTGTTTTACTGTTCTCCATGTCATATCTATACTTTGCTTTTCTCATTGCTTTACAGTTGTTAGATTTCTTGGAGGACCATGCGTGTGCATTCATTCCCCTGATCCAGCGCTCGCTGGAGTTTGCCGTTACGTACGTTTTCACACCTGCTGGGGAGGGAGTGACCTTCGAGCGCTTTATTGTTCAGTGCATGAACCTCATCAAGATGATAGTAAAGAACGATGCATACAAACCTGCCAAGAATATTGATGGTGAGTTGAGTTATAAAACAAGCCTGTATTTGGGAGGTGCACAAGGAAACACAAATACATCTCTTTTCTTATTTTTTAGCATCTAAACCCTCTTTTTTAATTAATTTTTAAAAATTTTTTCTACGATGTCAAGAATAAAAGTTAGGGGATTTTCTTTTTCTTTTTTGAACTTAAACAAATCACACTTTGAGTTGGAGGCGATATGTTTTTTTTTTTTCATAACATTGAATTCATGAATTATGTCCGTTTCTCTGGTTTTGCAGCACTATTTTTTTCCATTAGTTTTCTAGGATCAACCTAGATCAGGGGTGCTCAAGTCCAGTCCTCGAGAGTTACCATCCTGCAACTTTCAGATGCATCCCTGCTCCAACACACCTGAATCAAATGAATGGCTCGTT